>CAAKHG010015690.1:5075-26802 GCA_901007715.1 Dactylopterus volitans | reverse complement strand
TGTTGAACATTTGAAACTAAAATTAATTATTGCAGACATGACACTAGTGGCCTTTTCTTTTTTCTTTCCTTTTTGTGTTTGCTAAATCTTTTTTGCTCGATCGCTAAATGTAATGTCCTGATCAGTATTCATCGTGTTGTGTACCTCGGTTGTGCAAACAACCGTTAAATTAATGAAACTCTTGTCGCTTCTTTTGAGGTGTAATGACAAACCATGTAGTTGTACTCAGCTACACTCATGCTCAGACAGCCAAATTTTTGCACATGCCCCAGTTAGTAATAAGAAATCTTAAACAGGCTCCGTGTTTCTCAACACGACCATAGAGAGAACTGGCAGCTTTCGCCAACCTGTGCAAAGCGGGACAGATTTGATGCTGATACTAAACTCCTCTGATATCACGTTTGCCTCACTAAACACTGAAATTAAAATATTTCCTATTTTTCCTGGAATACAGGGGATTAAGATGCCCTGTGGAGTTATAGTAAAACCAAAGTTTACACTCAGTTTTCCTCACCAGAAATGAATGTGTGTATCCTCATGTGGTCTAAAAAAACAAAACAAAAAAAACAAACATTGAATGCATTTATTTCCTCATTAAACCATTGCAAAGGGGCAGCATGGCTCAGTTGGCGGTGTCGAGTAATCTGGGGGTTATTGGTTCACTTCAGAACATTTTTTTCATTCGTCAGTGGGGAGAACTTAAATCATGTCGTAATTGGATGGAATTCAAAAACATCACTAAAGATTACGAGCACATTCGATGCGACAGTCTTCAGTCACATTTACTGCACATTATCACGTGCATACTTGGGAGAGTATTTTTCTGATTTGGGCAACATTTGACTGACTGAATATGAATGTTTCATGTCAGTAACAGAAAGTTCTAACAGACTGTTAGTGGTCTTCGTAAGACTTGGTGATTACATTCAGAAAAAGTAATTGAACGGAAAGGTAATTAGCTGGTATAATTGAAACAGAACTGCTATCTGCATTAGTGTGATAAAAAATCAAAACTGCTGTTGTTTTTGGAATCCTGCTTTGATTGCTTTAAAGGAAAATATCATGAAATCCCCAAAAAAGCTTAATTATACAAGGGAAAAGAAAAATGTTTAACGGAAGAAAAAGAAAATATTATGGTGCTATGAAAATTGTGATATTTCGTTTTTCTTCTAAATCACTGCTGTGTCACTGATGATCGTTATCAGTTTCACAATGAACTTTAAGAATTGCAGTGTGGATTAATACAGATTCCAAACTCATCACATCACAAAATTCCGATTTCCTCAAAACACATCACACCAGGCCAGAGTGTGAGCCGTGCTGACCTCTATCTGTTTTGCAACGCTTCTTCTAACATAATCTTTAATCTTCACTCTCTTCAGCAAAGCTCTTATTAAATTCAGTGTTCTCCCGGTTCATTCAAGGGTCATAAAATGGTGTGCAGAAGCTTTTCATCTCTTGACGGAGGACAAAATGACCAGATCGTCTGTGTGATTCTGCGAATCATCTGCAGTGTGTGGCACATTCTTCCAATTTAATCTATTACCATGTCTGACCCAGTTCTCTGCTACAAATGCGCATCACACAGTGCATGAAGAAGCTCACTGTGGACCAGGTGTGTAGCAGCATGCAGCCCACAGGAGACTATCTGCTCTCCTTTTACCATCTGATTTTTAGAGGATGCGGAGCTCTGTGTATGTTTGAGGGCGCTTTCACACACAACGCTTTCTGGTCCAGAGTAATTTTTCAGTTTAATCCGGGCTAAAATTCCAGGTGTGAAATCTCCCCTGGACCACAGTCTGCACCAAACAGCCAGGCCTTGTTCCAACTGGAGAACGTGGTCTTGGTCCGGAACCATTATTTGGTTTGTTATTACTGTGAAGGCTGTACTTTTGGACTGGAATCAGAAAAGGCAAAAAAAACAACCAAAAAAACAAAAACAAATCCAACAAAAATACACCAAAACAAAATGAGCTGCTGGAGTTGGGGAGCACATGGCGGAAGGAGGAGATCAAATGCTTAATTGACATAAAAATAGACTTTGCAACTGTTTTGCAAGAGGACAAAAGAGAGAGGATATGAGAAACCATAGAGCATTGCAGCCTGAATATAAACACACTGCATCATCAGTATACAAAGGTGCATAATGCAAGAAGATATAGCCGGCTGCCGATTAATGAGATGGACTAATTTACCTTTACAACAACCAACTGAGGGGGCTGAATCTTTGCCAGCTTCAGCTTCAAATGCATCTACAGATGGTTACAGAAAACACTTTGGTAAGTGCTAAGTAGCCAACCATTTTCTCACTAATCAACCTGCAGCCGTTTATTCCCCTGTGCTTCAAATTTCTCTGGTCATATGACAGAGATAGAGCGCCTGCTGGTAGTAACGTCATAACAGTAATATTGTTGTTGCAACACAAAGAATCTGTTCACTGATTTTTAGACAAAACAGATGCTCGGCTGCCTGCGAAACTGTCAACCTGCTGGTATCACTGAGCCAGTCAACGTCACGTATGGGGAGAAGAAATGCGCGTAGGTGACGACGACAGACCATAGGTATGTCATGTAAAGATCCTCAGTCTGTTTGCATCACGGAAGTGTCAGAATAATTGGATCAAATGTATAAAATGTAATAAATGCATGGAACCTTGGTACCTCAGGTATAAAAGCACTCTTTGGCCATTAGTGTCTCAGTACTGTGTGTGTGTGTGCGTGTGTGTGTGCGTGCGTGCGTGCGTGCGTGCGTGCGTGTGTGTGTGTGTGTGTGTGTGTGTGTGTGTGTGTGTGTGTGTGTGTGTGTGTGTGTGTGTGTGTGTGTGTGTCTGTACGAGGGAGTCAGGAGAGCTGGGACAGCTCAGGGCAACATGGGGGAGGGGCTGCTCCAGCTATTCTCTGGGGGAAGATGAGCAACATCTCACCTGTAACTCATCTCTAGTTCCTGTCCACAAATCTCTTAAATCACCTCCAGTGGAAACAGTCTCGGCTGCAGAGCATTAATAAGAGGCATTATCCATCTCTGCACACGTGCTGAACATATTAGCAGAGCTGGGGTGATCTTGCTGGTCCTCCTTTTCATCTGCATGGCTTTCTCTGTCTTTATGAGGTACATTTGACTGGCTTCCAAATGAACGAAAAATTCAAGTCAACATTTCCACTGGTACTTAAAGGGGTAAGTTGCTGATTTTCGATCATACATGCATCTATGCATCTGGCCTGTAAAGTGAATGTGAAGTTTACCTTCCCTACACGCAGCCTGCACCCAGATGTCCTCACTTATTCAAACTACATCTGCATTTTTTTTTTTTTTTTGTATGCCCTACTCAGGTCCACCTTGACAGCTGGGTCAAGAATTCACAATCAAAAAGCCCATCCAGCATGTTGTAAACCAACCTGTGGTCATGTTGCAGCACTTTCAAAAATATATTTGCACCTTTCTACTGCTTTGATGGCAGAGTTTTTATCTTTTATCTTTGTTTTTTTTCTTTTCAGTGGTGCAATACTTTCCGCTCTCTTCATCTCAAAAAATAATTGAAAGAAATAAAGTTAGTGATTGCAGGAGTCTATAGCTGCCTCATGTGGAGGATCCTGGTATGTTGTTCATGGTGACTCACTGTCACATTCTAGCGGCACACGCGAGGATACCTTTCTTCAATAAGTGATTGTTAATATGAGTTACACGTTGGTAAATGTTGCAATAGCAGCAGTCAGTGGCCTTCAACCTGCCAGCATCCTGTCATTACCATTTTTTTCCACTGTTCCCCCACAAAACTGTTGAATGCTACTTTAGCATTGCAAGATATTTTGACATTGGCCTCTGAGAAATTCAATCTACACAGCGCCCCTTAAGTTTCTAATTGTGGTGGTGTGATGCTCATGTTGTGGAGAGAACAAACCTACAGAGGGGCTGATGGTGTACGTGGGTGAATGAGGACATTGTGAAGTTATGACATTGTTCACAACTTAACTATTTTAAAGCAGCTCACCTGCTCCTGGGGCCACCTCTGCCTGTCCTCGGGGGATTGTGGATGTACCTTGACGCCCCGCTGCAGGTCGGGGTTGTTATGGTGCATGGAGGGCAGGTTGAGAGACTTAGGTCTGCTGTCATGACGGTGGTGAGCTGGTGCGTAGGGGGCAGCGTCAGGTTTGGCATGGGGGTACTCGCCCGGTGGAGGGTCCTGTGCCAGCTCCTCTGGGCTTTGGTCGGTACCACTGCTTAGACTCCCCATGCTCATGCTCATCTTGATCTCAGCAACGATTTGGTCAATGTCCTCCTCTGCCTCCTCACCCGTCTCCCCCTCTACCACCAGCACCTTACGACCTCGAAATGGAGAAGTTCGCATTGAATTCCCATTGTCCTCTGGGGCATAGTAGTCTCCAGTGTAGGCCCCTCTATGTCCCTCCTCCTCCTCCTCGCCTTCCTCATCTTCTTCCTCATTAGGGCAGTACTCCTCACTCTCTGCTTCCTCCACCTCCTCCTCTCCATCAGCCTGCCGGGTGTCCAGAGAGGGTTCATGGTGGTGATGGTGGTGGTGATGGTCCAGGATGGGCTCTGGGCGTCCATTGTAAATCTGTTCATCAGGATCTTGCTCCACCACCTCGCAGCGGACCTCCCCTTCTCCCTCGGCCCACTCCTCCACTCTATGCCTCTCTCGCCCGGCCCACTGCTCCTGCCTGACTTGGCCCTCCTCCCTCCACTCCTCTCTTCCCTCCTCATCCCCCTCCCTCCACTCCTCTCTTCCCTCCTCATCCCCCTCTCTCCATTCCTCTCTTCCCTCCTCATCCCCCTCTCTCCACTCTTCCCTCACCTCTTCCTCATCTTCTCGCCACTCTTCCCTTGTTGCACCTTCACCCTCCTCATCTTCCACCCATTCTTCCTCTCTCACCTCCCCCTCAGCCTCTCCCTCAGTCCACCCTTCAACAACCTCCTGGCATTCATCGGTGTGGGTGTCACCCGGCTGAATGATGCCGGCACGGTCCCCTTGGTTGTTGCAATCCATACCTTCCAGGTAGCTGTCGTCCTCTGGGCAATAGCGGATGTAGTAAGTGACTCCCTCATCTTCCTCTGCCAGTCCTGGTGGGGTTTATAACCACAAACAGACGCATTTATTTGTATCTTTTTCTTAATATTATTAGAAAAAGTATTAAGCAGTCGCATGCATATCAGAGATCACGGGAATCAGTAATCACTTCCCACTTCTGACTAAGTCTAAATTTTTAACTAATCCTCAAATAATTCAGATTGTCAGTGCCACCATTAATAATGTACTCTATTGCAAAGAGCTATTAAACAGAAGGATTTACACGTTTCTTTTCATGCTGGGGTTCAGTTTTGCTGAAAATAATATAAATGATGTTTAAACTTATGAGCCCGTGTTGCCTAATTGTAACGTTGAATGTACACTTACACAGAAAAAGGTTTGTCACAGCAGTGTAAATCTTTTTTTTTAAGTATGAATACTTCAATTAAAAATTACTACTTTCAGTGTTGCTGCAGGCTTTGACTTGTTAGAGGTTTGACTTAGATTCATTTCTGTGCATCCATTAAGCTTCGACAATTTTGTTTTTAACGCCTGTTCATCAGGGAATAATGCCTCAGTAATGAGGCCAATAATGTTGGTAATAATGACCCAAATAATCCCTATGATTAACATTGCACCCACCATCATCATAGTCTTCCTCATCTTCTGAGGTGTTGTTCATATAGTCGGAGCTGGAGTCGTCATCCAGGCTGTCTGCCCCACCATGGAAGTCTGCCTGGTCATGGTCATCTTGGTCATGTTCTGGCGTGGAGGGTGTTGCGGGCCGTTGATCTTCCAGTTGTGCATCTGCTTGGTTGTTGTATCGCTTCAATTCAACCTCCGCATCTGCATCCACCTCTGGACAGGTGCGACCCACATCTTGACACTTTGAAGAAGCATATTGTGCCTTACAGGAATGGGGAAGGGGTTTTGGATCATGTGATTCTTTGGGGTAGCGGACTGGACGATGCCGGGATGGAAGGGCTTTCAAATCACGTGACTCTGTAGGATGAGGGGCGGGACAGGATGCAGGGACTGGAGCAGTTATGCTGTTTCCCCCGCTGGTCCCTGGCCTCTTCCTATGAGCCATGGTTGGCGGTTTACAGGCCATGCATGGTTATTGGTTTATTCCTAAGAGACATACAAATGCACAGGGACAAAGATTTCAGTGAATTATATGTTAAAAATAACTGTCTAGGTTGGCAGCAAAATAAAAGATATACTTAGTGTGGGATTTAATACTGAAAATAGTAAAAGGCTGTAAGAGGTTTTTGTGAAAAGCAACAAAAATGATTCCATTAAAAATGGCAGAACTTTATAGATCCTCCTTCATCAAACACCCAGAAACACACTCAATTTCACTCTCTGTCTTTGTCTTCATTTGCATTCAGCTGCAACCTATTTTTGTTGACTAGCAAACTAATATATTCCAGTAATTGAGCAGGGAACTCTTGTAATATTTTACTTACTTAGTATAACCTTGGCTTAAATGACTCAACGATAGTCTCAATATATTGCCCCGGTGAAGATTTAGAACAATAGGCATGAAGAGGAGAGTGTTTCTGAGCCTTCACATAAACTTAATGAGACACTGCCAAGCAAAGAATCAATAGTGAAATCAAGGTCATCTCCACGTAGGTGCTGCACATGTGCACTAACACCACTGGACTTGTATTGATCCTTCGGTGGCTGGCCGGCTGAGAATGGTCAACCACTGAAACAATAGAGCGGAGCGCTTTTTACGACCTGGTAACGTGGTGCAAGTAGGGCGAGGACAATTTGTTTCTTTCTGTGGTCAGAAAGCCACCCAGTATGATTTAATATACCCCAAATGCATGTGTGTTATAATTCTAAGAAAGCCCCGTCATGTATTTTGTTGCCATCCTCACACTGTTGTGCCATCCAGTTGCCATGAACAACTGCCCTCAGAGGGCCTATGTTGCCCCCGTTTTCTTTCAGCATAATTACATTTTCCATCACCTGTGATTACAGTGGTTAATTGGTTCTCCACAACCTGGCACAAACACACTACAAGTGAGACACAAAAATTACAGGCAGGCTCGTACACCAACACACATGCACACAGTTGGTTGCTCCTCAGATCGCCAAGTCAGGAGACTACATGGGCACGCAAAGCACATGTTTTAGCTAACAGAACATGTATGGAGTGATAACACGCTGTCTCACTCACATACATAGTCTGGGCACCTGCTGGAGCATGAGAAGCACATATAAGGATTTTTTTTTTTTGTCCATAAATTCAAACAGCAAAAAAGAAGGGTTGCCCTGCCAAACTTTCCCATGGGCCTTAAAAATGACCTCGGAATGTTTACATCTGGGAACCCGTGAACTGAATGAATCTCTTACCTGACGTTCTGAGCTGGGGAGTGGTGCACAAAGACACTAATGTGGTGTAACAACAGCCCTGTGTTTCTCCCTCTGTTGCTCCTCCCCTCCCCCACCAGCTGCTGTGGGGCATGCACCTCCCTGACTCCACCCTCCCTCTTCCTTCACATTATATCCCAGCATCCTCTTGTTGAAAGCTGGCCCCGCCTTGTGCAATTCACAAGAGCTAAGAGTAAAGATCGGTAACTATGGGTAACTGCATCCCATGGGGACCAAAACCCTCTGACATCCTCTTTGTTGGCTTTCTAGAATCAAATTCAGTTTGTTTCCAGTATGCAGTATGATTTGATTCTTATTTGAATGTTTCTTTTGTTCTCCTTTTTTTTTTTGTATTTTTCCCAAGTAGCAACACAAATGCCACATAAAAGTGGAAGTCCCAAGTCCCTGGATAGGTAGCTTTCCCCCTATAACCCTTTCATGGCATGTATTTCAGATGTTTTTTTGAATTTGAGCACACGTCATGAATGGCGAAACCATGATATGGAGACACACTGGTGATTTTGTTCCACATATTCAGCACTATTGTAGGAAAATTACACAGCCGAGAAGATGATCTTGTAATAAAACTGGGGTGGATATGCAGTAAAAACAAAAGTGCTACATGATCAAGAAAAAGTGCCTCCGGAATTAACTTTTTGCTAAAATGTAAAGTCATGGGCTCCCTTTCTCTGGGGCCACGCCCACTTTCGAAAGTACAATCAGATTTCCCTGTGGTTGTAAATCCAAACAGCCGGTCTGAAGTGCCGCTTCTGTGTGGCAGAATGCAGGAATGACAGTGTGCGAGGAAGAGGAGGCGACGGCAGCAGACAGAAAAGCAGCGCAGCAGTGAGCAGAGCTGACTATGCTGAAGATAATGAAGCTGCTGCGTTGTCATGGCGCAGAGTCATAGAGGCTGGTCTCTTTTGGATGAAGTCGCTGAGTAAATTCCCGGGAAAGATTCTGGACATATTTCACATTTGATGCTTTATAATGTGCTTGCCTCGCATTCACACACACATACACACAAATGCCACAACGTTCTGGCCTGACGAGCAGGTATACTTCGGGGTTTGGTGTCTTGCCTCATAAGGACACTTTGACATTCAGAGAGTAAAAGCTGGGGATCGTAACGCCATTAAAATTCTTTGGCTACTTCCTTACCCACTGCTACACTCACAAACATAAATCTCTAATGAATTAAAAATGTCTTTGGGGGATTTTTCTGACAGGACTACTCACTCTTTCTCCTCTACCTTATGCTCTTTATGTGCTGTCTTTTTTGTTCTTGTTCAATAACCCTTTTTAAATGCATTTCTGGCCAGTTTCTAAGAGCTGACATTAATGTGAACAGGCAAGGTACACGCTTTTGTACAAAGCAAAACAGAAATGGTATACAAGGACACTGAGATTAAATGGGCAGCTTCTTAAAGCTGAATTCTAACAAGTCAAAATCAGTCCTCTATGAATATGGTAGGATGTTATACGATTGTGGTTTCTGCATCCTCTTCCTTGATTTAAATATCCAGGGCATATCATAATTACATCTCTCATGGAAAAGTTGGTATCTTGTCTTCTGCCTACTGCGCCCGGCCCATCCCCATGAATGAGTCAATGACTGGTGCAAAAAGAAACCACCACTGTATGCTTGAGTCTACATCCTGCCTGTATCTGTCTCCCACATACAGTAAATGTGCAGAAATATACATTCTGATTCTAGCTGTCACCATCATCAGTAAAAGAAAAGAGTTGGCACGCACACACACACACACACACACACACACACAAACCGACAGTGCTAACAGCACAATACCAGCCTCCTGTTTTCTTGCAGTATCCCAATTGTCTGCTCTGAGCTGCAGCTGGGGACCACTTGTGCAGGGCTTTCTCCATGGACAAACCTATTCATTTCTGCTATATATAAAGCTTTAAATTACCCTCAGACACTCCCCTTGTTTGTCAGATACATGCCTTAAAAGCATGAGTGGGTGTATGTGTGTGTGTGCGCGTGCGTGTGTGTGTGTGTGTGTTTTAGTGTGGAGTGTGTGCATGCGTGTGTGTGCGTGTGCATCTAAATGCAAGTTTGAGGAGGGCAAGAACAGTAGTCAGAAAGCAGCAGATGGCTCGGTTGGAGTGCAGGCCTCGGGAATACTAATGGCTCTGCCTTGAATTCTAAGGTATGACCTCTGTTCTTATCAGTCAATTAGACGGTCAGGCTTCAACAGGAAAGACAGAGATGAGAGCGGGAAAGAACCACAAGGAGAGAAGATAATCAGCCCAGTTTGTAACTGGGCAATTAAGGACAGAAATAAGATCTGCTGTTGTATAATTATACAAATGCACAAATCTTCTAAGATTATAGGGAGGTAATGGTCAAAATCGTAATCGCATTGCTAAAAAATGTTTATGGCACATGCTGTTAGCATAAGCTGGTCCACTGGCCAACTGGCCCTCCTGGATCTGTCCAGTCCCCCATGGCTCATTTGATATTTACTGTTCAATTACTTCTTAGTATTTCTGCAGGGACGAAATTAGCCAAATGTAATCGGTTAAATGAAACTCTATTTCAGATTTCTCTTGTCCTTTCGGTGCTATAATTCTTTTATAATATGAAGTTGCTGTGGGACGCTGAAAAAAAGGAGAGCCCAGCCGGTTAAAAGGAGGACTCCATGATCTTTCTGCAACGTGAGGAGATTCTCTGCAGCCTCTCTGTTTTTTGCTGCAGCGTGACTGAAGCAGCCTCTGCTCCAGCTCAGGCTGGAACTCTCAAGTTGTCTTTGAAATTTTCTGCTGCTTCCTGGGTTTTTTTTCTCTCCACATACTCATTTAACGCAACATTTTCCTCTTTCTTACTTTTTGACTGTTTTGCAGGGTTGTACCAATGGTTGTATTATGGTATTAATGGCCACAGCAGTTACCATTGTTACATGGTGTTTGGGCATAGAGTGATTACACTGCCGCCGCCACCACCACCAGCCCACCACCATCCGACCCCACCCCACCCGCAAGGCCATTTCTTTTTTTAAACAAAAGATGATACAACCGTCAAGTCACAGTAACAGTGGCCGTCAGAGTCGTGACTCAGAGGAACAGTCGCTTCGCATAATGAAGGCCTCCCCACTACTGACCGGTCAAATAGATGTCAGGACAGTTGTTAGACAATAACGCTTTCTAGCATAGTTCTCTCCTGAAAAAATAGTTGAAAAACAAACAGCTCTCACTCATACAAAAAAAAACCCTGTCAACTTGCTTAAAAGGTACCTAAACAGATATTTGAAATATTTTAAGTCCTCATCTACTTGAAAGTGTAGATTGATTGTGAGGATTTCGATTCGCTCGATTTGACGCGAGAGGGCTCCCTGAATGGGCCGTCGTGAAAGAGCGAGGCTTCCTTGCAAATCAAGAGTCTCAGACATGTAAATGCACAAGCAGGTTTTGATGACATCATGTCTCGTTTATAAGTCAGTGCTCCGATAAACAATGAATGCAAGCATGACATAGACTTTCCAATGAAACAGGACTCTATTCAGCAGTTGTAGGATTGGGGAAAAAAAGTACATATTCGATGGGGGAGAGTGAGTAGGACATGCTCCTTTAAAATGTTTAATGAGGGGAATATATTTGACTTAAACATTTAAAATGTCTCTCAAAGTGTCCCTCATCTGAGCAGTAGACCATAAAAAAAATGCCTTTTATTATCCATCATGAACATTTGCGACATCATTTAAACTGCAAACTCTGGGTAACCCATTAAAACTTAACTGTGACCACCGGGATTAAATTTATTCTGCTCTGTTTCTGGGGGTGCTGACATAAACACATATAAATGCTGACATTATACAGCTTCTGCGTCTCAGATTTGGAGGCTCACAGAGGGATAATGAAACCTGCCAGCTGAATTTAAAGTCATGAGCAGAAAAAGGGGACACTTGAGTAGATTTGAGATGTACTCTGGGAGCACTAAACTATTTTCTGCACCTGGAATATGTTCGTGGGAAGACATTCTATGTAGAATTCTTCCACCTAAAACAACAAACAATAATTGACACAACATCCAGTCACATTAGCAACACGTTCGCATTATACTATAGGGGATATTATAGCGGAAAACATGCTTTTAATGAAACAAGCATGAGGATGTGTGTCATCTTTGGTTAACCAATGCTTTACAACACAAGGCCACAGGGAGGAAGCAAGCCTCTTCCACTTAAACATCCTCAACCACTGTGCCAAGCCTGCCTTCTGCTTTACACTGACATCACAACTGCAACATATCCATTCCAAAGAAGAGCTGTGCCACAACTGTGACTTTTAAATCTTGACATCATGAAAAAAAAACAAAAAAACGTTTGGATGGGAGGAAATCTGAATTCCCGAGACGTAAAACATAAAAAAAAAACCTTCAAGTCACTATTCCAGGAAAAAAGAAAAAAAAGAAAAGAAAAGAATGATGCTCGTATTCAATAAGCCACCCGTCATCTGTATTGGGGTCAGCTCTGATCACATGATTTTGCAAACATTCAACAGTTTGCTATAATATTCCAACACTTCCGCATGATTAAACCCACTTCAACAAATGGAATAATTAATGGGCCGATCTGAGCGACGGAGCGTGTAAACGCGGAATAAACGCGCAATCGGAGAGAGAGACAAAGTTAGTAAATTAATTTCTTTCCAGCTGTCTCATTGAGATTCAGCGTTTGTTCTCCTCGCAGCCTCCCACTCGCTTCAAGAGGACAACAAGAGAGCGACATGGGAGACAGGAAGAGAAGGGAAGCAGAGGCTGGGTGAGCAACAGGAATGGCACAGGACCACGGAACGCTTTACTCGCCCCCCCCCCCAGTCTCCCCGCCCCAGCGTTCTGCCTGCCAGTGTCCATCGCACCACGTAAAGCACAACACCACAGACACACCCTCCTCCTTCACCCTTCACTGTTCCCATAGCAACTCTTTGTTTTCCAGCACAGTCTCTCTCAGAGGAGGGCCGTCTAACCAATCGTCAAGTAACCACTTTTACAGAGAAAATATAAATTTATTCTAAGAATGTTACTGTGCTTATATCCTATTTTAGCAGTTTTGGGAACACTTCCCAAAACACATTAAGACATATTTTGCATTTATAAGCATCATGGGACCATACTGTTTTCATGGATAGAGGAAACAAGCTTACTATAGAGTTTTGTAAAAATGGAATCAAGCACAGAACAATGAATTCATGAGATGCAGTTTGAAACACTATGAGTCCAGAATATACACCCTAAGACTGCAGTTATGTAATGAAAATAAATGAAAAGGACAGAAAAACAAGGCTAAAGTGAGGTTTTAGCCAACAAACAAATAAACAAACACACAAACAAGCCAAAGATGTAAGGTCACAATGGTACCAAGCAAAGGCATTCTTGAGGTTGGCAAGAAGATAGTTAAAAAACAAAAAATGAAAATCATTTTAACTAAATTATCAAATTTTTCTCTCACAGATCCTCCCCAAAATTTAATGGGTTCTTCCTCAGCTCAAGTGTGACCCCACCACCTTCCCAATACACTGAAATTAACAAACAAACAGACAGACAGACAGACAGACAGACAGACAGACAGACAGACAGACAGACAGTTACGTCATAACAGTTACGTGAACGCTGAACATTTGCTTTTTAAAAATTGTTACAGGTGACTACTAAATGCTAAATGGAGCAAATTATCAATCAGATTAAATCACAGTGTGAACACACTCTGAGGCTCGCCAGGTGGCACATGGCTCAGTGTTGGCCTATATATTTAGAGGGAACATGAAACATTTTTTTTTTTTTTTGCCTGGCGAAAAGCCCAGTTTGCAGAGAGCTAAATGCACCTAAATGGCCCCAGTGGGAGACAGAGACGGGGATGATCTCACTACTCTTCTACTTGATTCTGTCAACTTGGTTTGGTTACTGACCATGAGAGAAATGAGAGAGAGCAAAATAGATGGGAAGTATTAAGTTGTTTTCATAATTGTGAAAAATTATGAACTGGGAAGAAGGCTGGGGGTATGGACAGTAGTCTTGACATTAGACCACCACACATTTGAACTTGCTTCTTATACCATTTTTGCACACACCATTTTAGCAGCAGGGATTTTTTTATTTTATTTTAGACTTGTTGAGATATCCTCCCACACTGCTCTTTACCAACAAGGCTGAAATCCAACATCGAAAAAGTGGGTATTGATCCGATGAAAAAATTAACAAGGGATGGAGATGATTAAGACTGTGGAGATGCTCCGAATTAAAAGCAGTGGTTGTTTATTCATCCTTTAGAAATGAATGAGCCAGAGTTCTTTTGATTTTGAAACAGCAATTGGTTATTTCCAAGCAAATCCCAACAATGACAGATCAGCTGTAAAAACATAAAAAAGTGTTCTCATCAAGAACTGAATTATGATTTGTGGATAAACAGTGGATTTGTTTGTTATTTCAGCCGGTAATCTTGTTTTTTTTTATATTGTGTTTGTGTTTCCTTCCCTTGAATTCAAGTGCGATAAATGAAAAGAAAATTAAGTGCTGAACAAAGATATGCTATTTACACACGACAATGATATTTGCGCCTAATACGGCAATGTTGTTTACAAGCGCTACGTGGGAGAAATTTGTCCTGAAGGGTTTTTCCCCAAAAATCGTTCTTACAGAAAACCTTGAAGACAGCATTTCTAACATGTAGTTAATGTTCCATCCCGGCTCCATTTCATTCTCATTATCTTTTTCTAACCAACGGGTCTTGTTGCCTGAATTTCACCAAACTGCCACGCGCAAATAATAGTCAAAAATATAACCACGAGCTCCAAGCAGGATTTGTCATTTGTTTTAACTGCTCATCCGCCATAAGCTGTCCCCCCGAATGGACTTTGATGCTGTTTGGAAGAAACTAATTTAGCTGTGAAATGTGACTATTCTCACCCAGGTTTGAATAGACACTGTCGTGAAAGAATGTACAGTTCAATTATCAGCATGAAAGTGCCTGAAGTGATTGGCACTTAACCACCGTCCCATCCTTTAAATTAGCAAAACCATAGAGCTTGAAAGGAACTTCCACACGACGGACCTCTGCTAACGGTCATGGCGCAGAACGGACAATCCCACCAATCCATATTGGTCTTCACACTGAATCGTCATTCCTCTTAAACTGTCACTTAAAGTCTGCCGAGATGGAGGTGAAAATTGTTTCCTGATTGAACAATGCTCCTGCTGATCCCACAGCTGGTGAGGTTTTCGTCAAACCTGCCCCTCGTCTTTCCGAAGGCCCCTAATCCTCTTTTTTGTCCTTTTTTTCAATCAACAGCAGCTCCTCCACTCTCCTAACCTCGCTCAGGTCCTTTCAAACCAGAATAATGGCAGCAGCTCAAAAACTGCTGAGCCAGGTGACTGCTGGTTAATGACTGGCCATAATGGATGTTTAACAGCTGCCTCATAATTCTATTTAGACTGGACAATGCGCGGTGGTGTCAACTCTATATTTGAAAAGTCAACTCACATATCTAATCACAGCAAAAAAAAACAGCATGTACCTCTTCTCTCCCCACAGAGCTGTCTACCCTATTGACAGAATCCGTACAAAATATTGCAAATCATATTCATTGAATGTGGTGATGGTCAGTGTATTCAGTGACAGCTAGAGGAAATATCGAGCCGGGAAATATCCGCTTATCTTGTTGAGAGGCAGACTGAGCTGGGGTGGCTAATACAGTTTGGTGGCAGGAACATGAAATAATTTCTGGGTTCGCTCGATCACACAGCCTCTCTGGGATGGGGTGGAGGGGTATTAATCAGCTTTCAGGTAACACAAATGAACACACGTAACACAAACACACACACGCACACACACACACGCACACGCGCGCAGATCATCAGCCCTTGCCTTCTTTTTTTTTTCACAGCACACAAGCATGCTCTGGCTGGATGCATTTGTGACTGAAATATATTGAAGTCAACACATAAAAGCATTCACCGTGGCTGACTGTAAATTGGACGCAAAGCTTCCTTTGTGCTCCGGCCTCCCGTGTGTCAATGTTTGTCTCTGATAAACACAGCGGGGTTTGAATGTTTTCGCTCCTCATTGCGTTTCAGCGACCCGGTCCAACCCAACCTGCAGACGTCTGCCTGTCCTGCCATGAGAGAACGCATGCTGCTTAAGCTTTGTGGGACTTTTTTGTTTGGTTTGGGTATCACTGCTGGCCAGCTGACAGGCTCAGGATTAATCACGCAGACTGCAGGCTGCTTGACCAAAAGCAGCAACACTCCTGGCAAAGAAAAGGCAGAACAAAACAGAGAGCTTGATTATCAGTCCTGTCCCACGATGCACTGACATTTTGCTTATCTGCGCGCACGCGTGTGCACATGCGTCTCAGACCCGCATGTGCTAATGTTTGACAGCGGCTCCAGTTGGTGGCATCTGACTGCGCAGAGTGTGGCGTGTGTATGTGTGTGTGTGTGACAATTGTCACATCAATCCTCCTGAAGCAGCGACAGGTTTGGCAGGAGGGGTGGGGGTTCAACACCTCCTAGCATCCTTTACACTTTACTGGACCCGCGGGAGAGACTCAAGAGTCAGGTCTGGAAGATTGAAATCTGCCCGCTCACATGCACACAAACATATAAAACATGCCCTCGCGTCCCTGAAGAAAGCCCTGTATGTTTTCCGGATTCCCCAGCAACTGTTCCCTTAATACATTTAAACTTCAAAACATGACAATATGCATTCATGTGTGTTGCATAATCTGCTGAGGCTTTTTTTTTTTTTCCGACATGCATTTACTCGATGTGAGACAGAAAAGCCATCTGTGAGTCTCTTCATTTCAACTATAAAGCTATGCTAATGAGGCTGGGGAATCTTTTCAGATGGAAGAAACAAGAAGACAATAATCACCGCAGCAAGTGCAGTTTGACAGAGGAGGCAGGCCTGCTATGTAATAATGTATGATTCAAAGTTATTTTCAGCTTGCAGACTACTAAACCTACATTTCTTTGGGGAAATCTCGCTCACATTGCTCTGTGGAAACTGTGCCAAGCAGGAACCCTGCAAGTGGTTGGGTTTGGTCCTGAAGCTGGCGACGTGATACCTAGACAAGTTCTCGTTTCTGTTCATAGGCATCATCGCAGTTCATCTCTCCCGGTCTTTGACGATTACTGTGCATCATATCCCGCAGAAGGGCAAAGTCACAAAACATTAATTTACATGTTATGAGGATTGTGGGAGAATGACATTGAGTCCGACGCTAAAAAGCTGTAATGCAGCCTTGAGGAACTGAAGGTCAAATTCCGACTTGTCACATAATTATTGATCATTGTCAACTGACTATCATATAAATAATATGATATAAACTCTCAAAGCGCATGTCTCTTAATGGCTGAACAGTAAACAGTAAAATCCTGCTGCTTGTACAATGTATTTGAGAGAGAAAGAAAAAAGAAAGAAAGAAAAAGAAAGAGAGAAATTAAAGAACTCTGATATCGGGTTGGTCTACCATGATTTAATGGAACTACAGCACAAACTCTGTCAATTAGTCCTGCAACGAGAGATTTATTTCCTTCTATTCTAGCCTGATTATTCATTTTGTCTGTAAAAGTTTTGAATATTTTAAGACCTTCAATCATAAAAAGAGAAAAGCATCAAATTCCATGTTCATATTCATAACAAAACTGGCAAGCAATTCACATTTTTGCTTGAAGAGCGACTCATACGCTACATCAGTAAACCTCTAGTTTGACTTGCTGCTCAAACATCCACCGAGATCCCTTAAAATTTTTTTGAGAAATGAAAGAAAATGTCTGAATCTGAACAAAAATTGTATGGGTCCTTCTTTCGCCCACGCGGCCCTCCATCACGTAGCTTTTGCGGAATCCTGCTCATGTACAGAAAGACAAACCAAGAGAGGAAAGCAAAAACATAGCCTTGCTAGCGGTAAATCTTACAGGTTCATTTTCCCTCTGTCAACTAATGTATTTATTGGCTATGTGTTGTTGCTCCAGGGTTTAAATACAGTAGTTAATTTGTGATCATAACATAACTGTAATAAAGGCTTTACAAAGCTGTAGGCGGTACATTTCCCAAATACACAGATCCCAGTGGGAAGCTGTCATAAAAGAAATCCTGGTGTTGCCGTGCCATACAACATTAGGCAAACTGTAGATATGGCTTTGGGATATAATATAACTGCTTGGTTTACAACACACAAAATCACACACCTTGGATGCAGCAATTATGATATTAATGAACGTAAGAGAAATTAGGCAGGAAATAATCAAGACTAATTCATTATAACTGCAAACCTAAAAATGCAAACACCTTTGTCACAGGTAGCTATTGCACTGATTTATCCACTTTGCCCATATGCTACTAGCACAGCCATAACAGTACAACTAAAACCATGACAACTGTGTTGAGCACACAGGTTTTTCCCCAATTGTGCAGTTATATTTATTTCATATGTATTTGATAATGTTCTTTATATTGTACTGTCACTTTTGTTCAGTGTTGTAACTCAGTTTGTCATGACAGTAATTCTGCGGTCTCTGCTGTGTACAACGGTGTTTTGTAAGAGGGATCCCTCCTCAACTGACCCTTCGCTAATCCCTAGAAAGGCCACTGTCCAATCCTGCATTAGCAACTGTAACTAGGCACAGAAGGCCTGGCAAGCTTTCAGAACAAGACATCTGGGACATGAAAATCTGAAACCAGATATCCTCAAAGTGTAGAGGGGGTGTCTTTCATTTCTTTTTTTTTCCCCCAAAGCTAACAAAAGCAAGAAGACAGATGTTAGATATGGATTAAAGAGTGTGGCCCGTCAGTCAGCTCAATCCAGTGAAGGTCAAAAAAGACAGCTTTGTTTGCTAAGCTAAGTTATTAAGCAGGGCACTAACTACGAAAATGTTGACACGTGGTGCCTTTTCAGGATCAATGTATGATTTTAACTGATAATGTTGGGTTGATACCCTGAAATATAATGTGAAATGTCAAGACACGGGATGTCAGGCGCTTGCATTAGGATGATTTTGATGCCTAACCTGTTCTAAATTTAGCATCAAGTTGTCACTTGTGAAGTTCCATCACAATTCTAAAATGATTCATTGAGAACTGTCAGGCTTTTATTTATTTTGTTCGAGGTCGGATCTGAGAGGAATAAATGGATGGCAGAGATGACAGCCAGCAGATACATAGCCTCAGTCATTTTACTCTGGTGTGCCGAGTACTGATTCCACCATCCCTCGGGACGGGGCCAGGGATCATGACAGACAGAAAGGACAGAGAAGGATCTGGCAGGGCTCAGCAGAGCTGGCTGACCACAGCCAGCAACAGCACATCCCATCATGACAGAAATCTGGATTATTACAGCTCTCATTTGAATCCCCTTACATCACATCACTCGGTTTCTCTGCTCTAAAACCACACTATGGACCTTTACATTCACTCCATGTAGCACTAAAGGTCAGCATAGTTCCCCAGTGGATAAGAATCCCGATTTAACGCTCAGCCTGCGTCCTGCTCAATTATAGTGACGCACAGGAGCCAATAAAGTGATGACATTATCATCACATCGTTATTATCGCGTCAGCTCTACTGCAGTTAATGTCTGTGGTGACTTTGGCAAGGAGCAGGTCATTGCTGTGTTATCTGATAAGTAACTGCCCTGTTAATAGATTACTTCTAATTTCTCCACCAATTATTATACAATTTATGATTGTATCCCCCAAAAGATACAACCCTTAATCATCACTGCTGACAAGTTGGTCAATATTTTCCCTAATAAGTCCCCGAGGGCTAATGTTATTCCTTCTAGTATATCTTTAACATTATATGTTCAATGTATTTTGTTTTCTACTGTTTAGTTTTTAGGGATGGCTGATTGCAATACATGGGCATCTGTCACAATTTTTAAAGTAAACAATCATGACAAATTGTTGATTATATATATGTCTAGATATGTTAATGCTCTCCATCACAGGCCTCAAATATACAGTTCATGGGCCAGAACCACTTTACGAATCTTCTCAATTTTTTTTTTCTCATTTAAACAATAGCTCAGTCTTATGAACACAGTAGCACTGTCCGGGATGGGGCACCAGACAGAAGAAGTATGCGGTGGAATTAGCTCAAAAATCCATATATTCAAGTGTGAGTGCGGTTTTAAGGGTAACATCAACGCGTCTGCTTCTAATTTCAGACCATATTGTGGGTCATAGTCAGACAGCAAGAACCAGCACACCTGGCTCTTTAATCTACTGATAGTAAAAAGTGCATCGGTAAACATAACATAAGGGGACAAGTGGAAAAGGATGCAAGGCGTTAGCTGATGATGGATGATTTTCATGTGACAACAATAACGAAGGCTGTGATACAACGCTGGGTGTCAGGATGATAGAGAGCTCTATTAGTTTCCCTCAAGCAGGAAGCCGCTGTTCCAGGGAGGATGAATATTCTAGCAGAAGATTAATAAATGATGAGGGGCAACATTGTTGAGAGGCTCGCAACACTTTTGATTGCTTGACTGTTGTTTTTGCATCCACGTCCTCCACCCCTGTATGCCTTCAGCTGGGTTCTGCCATGGTGCACTTCCTCCTCCGCCAGCTGTCTCCCTCCTCCTTCTCCTCTCCCTCTCCACTCTGTGCCTGGCTTCTCACTGCAACATTTCCAACTGCTATGTCATGCTAGAAACATCTGTCATATTTTCTAATCAAACTTTAAAAAAAAAAATATGTTTGACTCACTTCAATAATTAAGTTAGCAATATGAATATCATGCCAGCATCGTTCATTATACCCAAATATCCGCTCAGTTCAGTAACTCAGTGAGAGGTAAATGATGTCAAACCAAAACATTGGCACCATTGTGTGTGCCAATGTGCTTTAGCCAATTGAATCCAATGAAAACATTTAATAAGTGCCAGCTAGCGAACTCTGATGGTTTGTCTCTAGAGCAGAACAGTGCGACAACTGGCTCTTTCTGGAAGAGAGTGTGTTGGCACTTTTCCGTCTGCAGCAGAGCGGCAAAGCTCCGCAGAGAGCCGTGCATGCTGACGAGCTCCACGACCTGGAGTTTCCGTCTTGGCCTGATCAGAAACCAGCAACAGGTCTGAGAGTACCAGCAGATAGAAACACACGACACAATAGTAAAGCACGACTGGGCGATACCCATATTATCATCCTATATATCATGTGCATTACACATTTGCTGTCTCTATTTGGGAGAATTATAAGGCACAGTGAGAATTCCTCTGGCTATCTTCAGCGGAGCACACTCTAGCAACAGTTATCAGAGCAGCAAATATAACTTACTGATATGTGTAGGTTGGCAGAGCAGCTCCACTGTTTGCTCCAGGCAATGATCTAAAACACAAGAGGGGAGAGGGCATCAAATTGAGCTTCAAACCGAAAAGATAAAGATTAAAGACAAATAGCTCAACACACAGATTGAACTTTGATCCCCTCCCTCTCCCGATGTGCAGATAAATGTATCCGAATCTATAAATTAATGACAGCTGGACGGAGAAGGGGGATTAAAGGAAAATAAACTGCATGTCACACGACAAGAGTGTGGCTCTCTGATAGAAATTTTAGCAATATAGCACCGTTTAAAAAGCAACATTTACAAAGTGCTTCCACCACTTAAGCAAACATCAGCATACTCATAAATGAATAGACAACAGGAAGCCGAATATTAAGAGCACAGGCAAGAGCATATTAAAGTAGGAATATGATTTAAACAAATAAAGACAAATACCAAAAGAAATAACAGACGACATCGAGTCTGTGAAAATGGGTATTTAGTACTAATTTAAAAGAAGCTATTCATTTTGTGTTATCTCCTCAGGTTACAGTGACTTTAGGTTAAGCCAGAAACGAGGGGGCTACAATGGTTGAGTCATGAGGAGGAAAAAAAAAAAAAACAGCGATTGATGATGTGCTTCTACCAGCAATGATATAAGCTATATCAGATGAATGAGCTGCATCTCTCGTTTAATTCTTTTTCAATAGAATTAATCTTCCCAGACCTTCGTCGGTCCGGACTGGCCTGCAAACATGATTTAAGGGCCGTGTTGACAGCAAACCGAGTGAAGCAGAAACATCGGCTCAACTGCATTCTCCCAAACTCTGGCAGAAAAGCCACATGTCACATCTCATCCACATGCCCAGACTAACGTCATGACAGTGTCAAGGTTGCTGTCCCCACTAAGCAAATCACCCACCAGACGCACCAGTTGCATGCACACTGTTGGTGTCACCGTTCTAGCTCTTTCACAACAGCCAGTCGGGGTTGGGGTGAGTGAGGTGATTAAAAAAAAAAAAAAAAAAAAAAA
>CAAKHG010015675.1:0-12024 GCA_901007715.1 Dactylopterus volitans | reverse complement strand
GCTTCCACATTATGAAGACCTAAGTTGCCTGGGAGTGTCTTTCTCAAGGCTGTCATGTGACCAACACACACACACACACACGCACACACACACATGCACACGGTGCAGGAAACGCAAATTATCTAAACTGGAGAAGAAACGAAGGATTGACATGTTACAATGACGCTCATATCACTCATTTGTAATTCCTTAATTAGTGTGCTTTGAGCTCGGCACTGCGTGACTTGGCCTGTTTGTCCATACACATTAATTTAACCTGACCGTGCTCTGAGGGAGAGGCTCTATTGTCTGCAGTCAATGCCTTTAGTCAGAGGTGTTAGATTTGATCCCAATAGGGAGGGCTTGGCAGGTCTGCATGATTGTTGCATGCACACGGAGACTCCTCGTCTTGAGCGCATTCCTGGGTGACATTATACGTCTGCCCACTGAACCAAGATGTGCGAGCGAGTATACAGAACAAAATCTGCTCTGTGTTAAAGTAGCACAAGGGTCTGCTTTGGTTTGGTAAGGTTGTTTGTCCTCAGTCCTCGGGGCCCTCCACCCAACGTGTTTTAGATGTTTCGGTGCTGAATTAAGTGAATGGGTCTCCATCAGACTTCTACAGGGCTTGCTGATGAGCTGATCTTTTGAATCAGGTGCGTTGGAGCAGGGAGACTTCTAAAACATGGTGGCGGTGGGGGTTGTCAATGACCAGGATGGGGAAACTCTGGTTTAAGGTGTATGTGAGATATACTGAAGTAACAATTTAAAAGCTTTCAGGGTGTATCCACCTGTAGAGTGGTTTGTACATTTTGATACTCCCAGACAAGTTTTAAAGTTCAGGAAGTTTATTACTCGGGAAATGATTTATTTTCTTTGTTAACAGTTGTGAAATTAAAAAAGAAACAGTTACAAAGTAATCCATCAGAAGTGTGTGTTTGCATGTGCAAAAGATACAGCAGTCTACTGTGCACATGCGGAATACGTGCTTCATACAGTAGCTGTCGTCCCTGTCCGTTTGGGAGTATAATCCCACTCTAAAAGGCATTAACAAGGGTAGGAGGGGATGACTGGGGCAATGCTACCCTCTGGCTGAGCACATGGTCAAATCTGAGTGTGCAGTTCATAGGTCTGACAAATCTGAATATTCTCTCTCCATCTCTTTCCATATTCTCTGCGTCCCCTTTATCCATTAACCATTTTTACACCCCCCTCCCCCAAAAAGAGACAGTCATTCTTTCTCAATGTAATTGATGCTGCTCATCTGCAGTGTTTCCAGGAGAGACAAATTAAAAGGGGATTCTCATATCGCTCTGTCACACTTGAGCTGTGGGCCTCATGAATCACAATAAATTCTATTAAGCAGCACTCCCTCTGTTATGCTCCCTCTCCAGCTACCACCCAGGGGGCTTGCTCCTGTCACAACTAAACATCTGTGTTTATTTACACAATCACACACCTAACTAACTGATTCCTAAAAGTCCTGCCCCTCCCTGGAAAAAAAAAAGAAAAAAAAGAAAAAAGTTAATGCTAATTTACGGCATGTCAGAGCACTGCCGTGATTCTCAATGAAAGGACAGAAACAATGTTCCAGTAAATTGCGTGGTGGGGTTTCGAGGGATTTGGTGAGACTGACAGCGAATATGCAGAGTGACTCTAATTAATACACACACATATATTGCCTGGCTGGATGCTTTTGTGTTTGAGAAGTCATTCAACTCCACACTGTAATGTTTTATTTAATTGTAACGATTAAAGCAAAGACTTAACAACAACAACAACAACAATAATAATCATAATCATAATAATAATAATAATAATAACAAAAGTAGCAGTACATTATTTTTAGTGTCAATTCAGATGCTGAGTTGGGTTTTTGGTCAAAATGAGTCAATTTAGTTTCACAGCACATTTTCCCCCTGGTTATCCACACCTCCCTGCAGTGGCTCTGTGCCCCCCAGGAAGGACCTACCCATCAGGTTCACACTTTAGCTTTAAACAGAGTGCACAAGCCGTTCCCTATAGTTGACATCACGCAATGCAAAACAGAAAAAAAAACAAAAACAACAACACATGCCTCATCTGGCTCCCCTCCAATGAACCAAGTCACGTGGCTGCTTTCCTGGTTAACTATGGATGTGGCACTAACTGATGGCAGGCAGTTGTTTTGTCCCCCCTCCCCATAAGAAGCTCACCTCTGCCCGTATGCATGCACACCAGTATATAAATTGCTGAATCAGTGTCAGTGATAGAGTAATGGCACGAGAGGCATCGTAAATTATGGCAAGCGATCCCTGGGTGCAGACACTGGCTGTCTTGTCTGAGTGAGCGCTGCGCTCCTGAGCTAATGAATACCTTCATCTGGCCCCGGCAGTCAGCAGATTGCCCCGCGTTGATGGATACTGTCAGCCCTCCGCCACTCCACATTTCATTGCACAATAAACATGGTTGTCAAAACCAAACAAAGTGAAATCAATTCATCCTGTACAGTGAGTGCATGCTAAATGAAATTAACGAACTGTGGGCTTTGGTGGCAGCGATGGTGTATTATTTTTGAATTCATGATGGCTTTGGGGCCTTCAGCCTTCCAGAGGCAAGAGCTGCACGACGGAGCAAGAGATGCCATTTCCAGAGAGTTTGAGAAAGTGTTTATGGAACTGGTAAAATAGACTCAAGTATTGTGGTTTAGTTTATGTGTGCATTCTTTGTGTGCAAGTACCTCCTAAATTTTGAAAATCATTTATGACAGATCACATTGTGATGATGGCTAATATATTAATTTAGGGCTTTTTTTTCTCTGGTATTAACATATTTTTAAGATGCTTTTTTTTTATTTATGTATATTATATTGTCAAACGAAAAAAAAAAAGTACAGTGAATTTAATTCAGAATTCATGTCTCTGGCGTTGCACTGGCAAGACCTATAAAACAGAAAAATCTCCTGTCTGATAAAGTGAAGCCCCTGTGGATCACTAATGTGGCTGTTTGGTTGTTAAACAACAAACAGCTGATGAAAATTGATTGGGGGCTTTTTAACTGAGGGGAACAGGTTTCCAAGAGGAAAGCTTAAACATTCTCTCTAAGCACGAATAAATACCTCCATCAAGGCTCCATCTCTCTTACACTATAGGTGATGGGGCAGCTTTTTGGTACAACATCCCTCTATGTGTTTGTGAATGAGAGTACATATGCAGTATTGCGTTTTGCACTTCTTCTCTCCCATAACCCCTGCCAATAAAAAGACATGCTTTTCTGAAGTGAACGATCTCAAACTCATCAGGATGAAAATGGAACAGCAGTGCCTGATGATTAGAGACAAGCAAGTCTTCTGCAGATTTGGAATTAATGTCTTTGCACAGCCCTCCATTACTCATTAAGAATTTGATTTTGTTTATCATGTGAAATAATAATAGAAATCAAACCCCAGGTAACGTGTGCCAAGGCTGCTCGTCAAATGGCCTAATGAGAAGGCTTCACATGTGGATGATGAAATATGTATGAGTCATCCCAAGCTTTCTTTTCCAGACTTGAGATCATTAAAGATGTATCGTAGCATATGGAAGGCATTTTTTGTCTTATTTTTCAAGTCTTGTTTATCAACATGTTTTTGTTTGTTTAAATATTCATACTGCTTTTATTTAATTCTTTCACATCTTATACATAAAGGGAAGCAAATGCGCATGCAAACAGAAATCATTATCAGTCTGATGTACAGTTTAATACTGAGAGAAACTCTCTTATGCTGATTGTGAATGCCCTGATTGAGAAACAGCACTTTGCAGAATCGTACTCTCATCACAAAAGTGCCTGGTTTGTTTTTGCGTGTGTGTGTGTGTGTGTGTGTGTGTGTGTGTGTGTGCGTGCGTGCGTGCGTGCGTGCGTGCGTGCGTGTGTGTGTAAATTGTAGGGATAGTGTGCAAGAATTTATTTACTTTTCAAAGAGATGTTCCAGAGTTTGAGCTTCCCTTCTTGATTTTTTTGTTAACTACTGCCTCTGTCTGATTTGTTATTTTAGTGCTCTTGAACATTATAAGGATACGATGAATTCCAAACTTAAATGCAAGTGGCTGAGTAGAGGAGCGTGAAACGGCCTGTCCAAGGTCCTCCTCTTATAAAAAGCCTTCCTAACCAACATTTCATTCACTCAAAACTCTTTACAGTTCTATTTCAATTTGGTCCAAAACTAGTTTCATAACAACAAACGTGTATTGAATAAGGTAAAGTGCAGCAACGTAATGTTTTGGAGGCAATGCGATTGATCCTCTCATTCCACCATGATTGCATATTCAATTTGACAATGGGTCTCCCCCTGAGAAAGTTGGCTCATCCAAATACCCTCGACTTTGGATTGACCCCGAAATCTCTTTTAAGACACATATTGATTTCATTGTAAAATTGCATATGGTTGTCTGAACTCACACTGTCACTCAGTTAATTGTTTTACATTTTAAGTCAAAAAAAAAGGATAATATCCCAGTTGATACTTCCTATTATTGATTATGCGGACATTATGTATTTAAACACCTCTGATACTTATCTTGTCCTATTCAATTCTTTATCTAAATGTGTGCTGTGGTGTCTTTGAAGAGTTCACCACTGCTCCAGTTCATCTTTAAATGCATTCATTCGTCTTCTCCATTTGAAACAGCTTTTGGCTCCATGTATATCTTCATATCCAGTTAGACAAATGCAAGATATATTACCTCTTTCCACTCTTTCTGGACATGTTTATTTTCTTAGGTTAAAACAATTTGCTCTTGATTTTGATTTGTATATTTAGCTCACATTCATTGATGAGGTTCCCCTTTGCTTGATAAATGTGATTTGTTGTCAAGCCAATGCATTATTTTTCTTAATTTAATTTTCCTTATTTTTTGTACAACTGCTGAGGGCTAGGAGTTCGAGCCCTCTGTCTGATGAGCAAGCTATCTGTATTTGTACTGTACTTCCTGTATCTGATTGTCATGTAAAGTTGTTTGTGTGTATATGTTATTCTGAATTTGTGGGCTACAAATACATACATCTCAAGCTGCTGTCCTTTCAGTAAATTCAGTTCAATTCAACAAAATTCATGATGAGAACAGCAGTGTTGACAGTAAACGAAGGAGAGTTTAAAGATGGCTTGTCATTTGATCAAAGTCTTGCCTTCCTCTCTTCTTGTTCCTGCTCTGGCAATTCCAAGGTCCAAGGAAGTCAATGGCTCTGCGGATAAACCCTAACCATATTATTGTTGGCCAACAGGAGGTGCTGGATCCACTGAGGCGCGAGTCTTCAGGGAATCCAGAGGAAGGAACAACAACGAGCCACACATTAAAAGGCCGATGAACGCGTTCATGGTGTGGGCCAAAGACGAGCGCCGCAAGATTCTTCAGGCTTTTCCTGACATGCACAATTCCAACATAAGCAAGATTTTAGGTAAGATCCTTCTCTGGATATCAAACACAAGTTATCCCAGCAAATATTTGAAGGTATCACTCTCATGTGGCAATATAAAATCCATGTGGAAGGGAAAGAAAAACCTCTTTTCGGTGCTTCATTGCTCCTTGTTAGCTGAATACTTTTGCTTTTATATGCACTGATGTCACCGGAAAATGAAAGTGTTTCCATGAGCCCAGCAGCATCCAACATCATCCATTTAGTATCCTCCATTCTTGTCTCTGTTTTCTCCTGCCCCTCAGCTGCCAAGTAGCACTTAACTGTTTGGTTGTTAAAACAGTGATAAACATGTGGTGTTTACAGCAGTTACAGTACTGTACTGCAGCCAGGGTGTATGATCCCACTGGCCACTGTTGAAAAATTCACCTTGGAATACAGATGGATTTATAGCCCATCACTATCATGAGTGTTTGTCATGAAAAATGACAGAGGCTAAATGCGCCTGGGTCCCTCGGGACTGAGGTCCATACATCATAGCTGTTAAAAGTGCTATCATCCAGTCTCTTGGAAGAGACACAGTAACATGTTGGATCTTACTGCCGCTTCTTTCATATATTGTGCATTTGTTAATAAGGGATATTAAGGGCTTTGTGAACCCTCACTCAACTGCAGAACAAATTAATGGTGATTTTATTGGCAATTATAATTACTTCTTCTTGTACCACATGTGTAAACACAATATTGTCAACTTTGAATTTCCTGTTAATTCTCTATCAGTCATTTAAATTGCTTAACTGCTGCTTTAGAAAATCAAATCTGATGTTGTGCAGGTTCTCGGTGGAAGGCCATGTCTAACCAGGACAAGCAGCCATACTATGAAGAGCAGGCTCGTCTAAGTAAGCTCCACTTAGAGAAGTACCCAAACTATAAGTACAAGCCACGGCCTAAGAGGACCTGCATTATCGACGGAAAAAAACTCCGCATTGGAGAATACAAGCAGATGATGCGCTCACGGAGACAAGAGATGAGGCAGTTCTTCACCGTGGGGTAGGCACACCATCAAAAATTCTGCAAACACTGATGCAGAGACAAGCTTGTAGCATGCCAGCTTGCAGCTTTTGCTCTCAAAACTTTTTCGCAACAATGGCTCTCTCCCAAAAGTGACTGTTGACTTGATCTGACTGCATTGGTGCTATGTGTACTATTTCCAGTAGATGTGATTGAATAATTTTAGACAATTGCAGTGGTGCGGACCTCATGGAGCATGAGGTGCAGACATTATTACACCATATAAGCTGCAAGTATAGACTCAGAGAGGCCTGGAGGGAAACAAGTGCTGTAGCTTAGCACTTAATTTACTGTGTGTGGTTAACAGGAGAACCCATCCCCAGGTGTTCCCAGGTGTCAGAGTCGTAAATAGCTGGAGTATCAATCATCGAGTGGAACAGCAGACAAGAATTGCGCTAACTGTGTATTGGTTTTATGTCATCAATAAAACTAGTAGCATTTCTGAAGAACTCAAACTGGGAGCTGTTATGAGAGCCTCTCTTTTCATAAATAATTTTCATAGAGCTGTTGTCTTAAGGAAAAAACATGCTGTTAAAAGTCATTTACCCAGAAGTCTCTGTTTCGGTGACTTTATGTGTGTGTATTATGTAAAATCACTCATTTCATTAAATCGTATTCTTTCTCCTACATCTAGGCAGCCACCACAAATTCCCATTACCACCAGCGCCAGTATGGTGTATCCTGGGGCTATCACCATGGCAACTACCACACCCTCACCTCAGATGACATCAGATTGCTCGAGTGCCTCAGTGAGTCCTGAGCCGTCCATTCCTGTCATTCAGAGCACGTACAACATGAAGCTGGAGCCCAATACCATATCAAAAAACAGTGAGCCAGTCAATGGCGAAGACGAGATGGACATGTATGAGGATTTTGAGGACGAACCTAAATCAGACTATAGTAGTGAAAATGACACACAAGAGCCAGTCAGCGCCAACTGAGGCCCCTAATTGAAGAGGCTAATGGAGACACAAGATGATGTACAGGAGGACGCCCCGAGGGCTGGTCTTGTCTGGTCTGGAAGAGGGGAAAAGGTTTGCTGTCATAAGTACACCACAAAGGTTTAAAAGTGTTCAAAAAGAGGAAAAAAAGAAACACGATATATCATTTATGAGCCAGCATGCAGATGTGGCTCCATCAGAATCAAAAGCTATTTGGTCTTAAGTGTTTCTTCAAGTGTGTAAAGCAGTTTGGTTGCGGTAATTATGATTTTTTTTTTTTTAAATCTCATTGTTTATTTTTTCATTGTGATCATGTACATTTAAACAATACAGTTATTGCCTACAGCAAAAGACAGAACTTGAAATTGAGCATTTGATATGAACTTAAAATCTTAGTCCTTTACCTTGTGTTTTCAATTAATGATTTAGATATATTACATAACCGTTCATGATGGGAATGATATTCTCACTCAGGTATTGTGTGCCAGCCAACAGCTTGTGAATGTTTTAATTATGAGTATATTACCAGTAAAAAAACTCAAAATTCACATGGAATGATTCCAACTCGTTGCAGAAGCAAAACATTATTATTATTATTATTATTATTATTATTATTATTATTATTATTATTATTATTATTATTCATAATTTAGTACAGATGTGCCAAACATTTCAACTTGTTTCTAAATTCTAAGTGTTTTGAGAGAGGGTTTGTGAGTCTTGGACAATCCCTTGATTTCTCAGTATAGATTCATTATCCCATCTTTCTCTATTTTACCCTAAAAAAAAAAAAAAAAAAGCAAACGAAACTCAGGAACTTTGAGGCAGCAAATTCTTCTGGAGGTTATGTGACATATTTGGGTGGTAGGTTGTCATGTTAACTGTCCTCTGGGGAGCCTAATGCAGTGATCATCAATGAAACAGGCCAGCGCTTTCATTTACTTACCCCCAATCCACACTGGTCTAGAAGTACTGTAGCAACTCTTGACTCATTTTCAGTCCTACAGCCAAGGGTGACTGACCAAGTTCTTAATCTGAGTGACTGTAATCAGGCCAGAATGCTAGGAGGCCAAAGGTCGCCAATCTGCAGGATTGGAACAGCAGCAAAAGGCAGCTTTGGTGGCATTACAATCTCAAATTGATGTTGTACAGTGTGTAGCTACAGAACATTCTGTTAAACACTTTAGCCCCATTTGGACGGCAAGTTTAATGTCTTACGTCTTAGAAGTTGTTTTTTTTTTTTTTTTTTTTTTTGAATTCTTTTGTAAATCTTAAATTGACACTAAGAAGTCTTAAAGCAGAGCATGGTCATTGGGTTTATGCAATGAGTTGTTTACTCTAGTAGTCTTAAGAGAAATAGCACTGTGGAACCTGAAAAAGGTGTTTCATATTTATTTCCTACAATATACACTCATGTATACATGACAAAAGCAACCTAAAATACTGATAATCCCATTAGTGCACTTATGCAGATTCTCATTCTGTCACCTTTGAACCTTATTTTGTTATATCTCACACTTACCTTTTTGCATTTGCAAAAACACCCCACAACAAGTAGCACAATTTTTGTATTTAACTGGAAAAGATGATACAAAGCTCCTCTAGTGGTCAAGGCCCTTCGATTTTAAGACTTTACTTTGCAGGGCAAAAAGGTTTAAGTGGCTCCCCTCCCTGCCATGCCCTGCTTTGACCCCTGCCAGTGGCAACCTCAGCACCCAGGGGGCGCCATCTGGCTCAGAGAAGGTGAGAACACCAGGGAGGGATGAGAAACAATAAAAATGGGGTATGTGTCTCTCATTGTGCTCTCCATCAAAGTGCTGGAAGTGAGGCCTCAACAGGACTCCCACCCTGGCCCACTCACCAGGCACTGGCGAGCAGATGGAACAAGTACATCAAGCTGTGGGGGATTATTAAAATGACTGACGACTGGGTATCATCTGAAATACAGCATTATTAATGTATGACTTTAGCTATTCCCCTCTCTTGCCCTTGAATCTGTCCATTTCAGAAAGAGCTCAGAGCTTTATGAGCATCTGAATGGCTCGTCACTGATTTTAACTGGTCAAGATTTTCAACTGCTGGTCACTGCATTTCCTCCGAACCCTAATTGGTACAAATGACTCTTTGTAGCTGTTCAAATCTTTTGACTCTGTACTTGTATTGTCAATGCCAATTTATTGCTGGCTCGTATTGTTTCTAATTTTGGAAACACTTAACTCTTGTTTTTTTTTTTCTTTTCTTTTCTTTTCTTTTTGAACCACCTCATTAATAATTCCATTTTTTTTTATTGCATCTTTTCTACTTTGGTCTCATGTTGAGGTGCAACACATTTTACGGACACTCTCCTACAAACAAACCCAAGGGGATTTTCCCCACAAGTCAACTTGTTCTGCTCCTGTTCGCTGGCGGTTAGAATGATTTGTATGTGACTGTAAATATTTTCATGACCATGCCACACAGATTTAGTGGGCTAGTAGTTAAAATGACTCTCTCAGAACTGAAACTTGACTGTGCTTATACAGAAAAAAAGAAGAAAAGGACAAAAAAAAAAAAAGACAACAAGAACTCATGATGAGACAATGTTTCAGAAGTGTTGTAAGCACTGGATATAAATTGTATTTTTATCAATTCTGATTAATGTGAAGCTGTTTGAGGAAAACACCATGAATTTACAAAATTCCCCAGTTGGACTCAAGGGGGTTTTCTCTCACAGTTGCCAGATTTTAGTCATTTTTTTGTCTACTTGTTTGGTTTATTTATGCAAAGACACATGTGATGAATGAACACTTTGTTTAAGCTTCAGGGCTGCCTAGAGGAGAAACTCGGCACAAGAGAGTGAGCAGAAAATTCAACAGCAGGCGTGGTTTGCCATGAAACAGCAGACTTCAGTGCATTGCATATTGCATCTTGAAACTATAGAGTATCAACATATTGTATTTATTGTTAGCCAGTGCTGGCTCTAAAATTGTCAGTAAAACAAATGGACAATCAGTGAAATAGAAAACAAATGTTTTAATAATTGGATCTAAAAAAAAAGAAGTTTTTTTCAGTGAATTCACCATCTCATTTAGAATTTATTGTAAATATAACATAGGAAATATATTTTGTTTTGAGTATTTAGTGAAGTAAATAAGTTATGTATTTGGCTGTTCTATTTTTATTTTCGTATGTGGTTTCATGTTTTCAAAGCCTGACAAGTCAATGTACCTCATGTAGATGCTGAATTCCTCTGCTTATTGAAAGAAAGCAGTATTGACAAAGGGAGAAGCACCTCTTTTGCTCACGTTTTTATAATCTTCCCTGAACAATTCAATGAACCAATCAAAATGAAAACTATTAGACCTGTTATGAATAAGGTACTCATTTAAACAGAAGCACTTGACATAAAAGAATAATTCAGTAATTTGTGTCAAATCATGATACAATCTAGTGGTGTGCCGTATAACTTGTATTTTGCATTCAATACAGTGCTCATATTACATGGTAAATTTTTCATGGAAATAACCATAGCTGATATCATCCTAAAAATATGCTTGCATTTGGCTTGCATTCACATTGTCATAATAAACAAATGTGTTCTTAAGAATGATTGTTTTAAACACATGGTTTTATATTATTTGAAAGTTGGGAATGTGCATATATTTATTTGTCGTAATGTGGCAAAATGCACACATGTTGTGCATAATATCCTTGCCATTAATTGTTTTGTTTTTTAATTTTGCTGATTCAATGAACACGACTATCCAGCCATCTGCAAATGTAGCTCTCACAATTGTTTTCTCTTAATACACATGTTAGAAATGCAAATGGTTTGAATGAACAACTGAATACAAAAACTTGTATGCTCTTTCAATATTACTTACTGTAATTTGATTTTTTTTTTTTTTCCTGTCTGAACTTTGTGATGTATATGGTGGGAATGTTCTCTGTGTTAATTTAATCAGCACAATTCACTGACATGCTGGACTGACATGCTAGCTGCTGTTCAGAAGTGTAAAATTTGTTGTTCAGGGCAACATTTATAGTTGTCTTTGGTACTTTGCTTTTTAGAGTTGTCTCTCAAGCAACACTGTGTGTGGCTCTTCTATCACTGGAGCCATTTTTTTTGAAAAAAATTGCTGGCAGTGATAACGTTTTCTGCGTAGTTTTTATTTTTTTTATTTTTTATTTTTTCCTTTTTCTCTGGCAGGTACCTAGGCCAACAGCAAGTATTGTTTTGGGTGTAATTAGAGAAAATGAAATACATAGTGTCTGTCGCTGCTTTAAAAAAAAAAAAAAGTTTATGTCTGAATATGTAAATAGTTTATCATAATATCTTGTACAGTCCAATGTAAAGTTTTTAATTCAACTTAAAAAAAATGTTGCCATCACATTTGTGTTCACATTCTTTATACATTACATAAGATTGATTATTTGCTAGGGGGAATTATTGCGAAAAAGAAAAAAATGTTTTGTTTTGTTTTTGTTTCTTTGGTTTTTTTTTGTTTTGTTTTGTTTTTTGCTTTATTTTGCTTGGCTTCAGAGTGTACACCAGCAAGACTTTGGTTTCCATGTGCAGTATTGACGTGAGGTAAACTTAAGGTGAATAATTTTACAGTGGTGTGTGTGGAGCGCAACCTCCTTGGCTTTGATAGTATTAACATACTATATCAAGTAAAAA
>CAAKHG010015673.1:8130-29431 GCA_901007715.1 Dactylopterus volitans | reverse complement strand
CGTCTCCCAGCTCGCGGTCTGTTCGGGTTGGTCACCACGGGTTACGACCTCAGACGCGACACACCGGCAGGCATCGCCACTCACGAAGCCCGCTTCCACAGCAGCTTCTTTCCAACAACAGACTCATCCCGATGGAAATCTGTCCCTTAAGCACCTCCGCGCACAGCTCTGTCACAGAGTTGAACCGAATCTCCTTCTGGGATGTGTACTCGAAGTACTGGGGTAGGAGAAAGACATGATTAAACACAATTTCACGTTGGGTTTAGACATCATTTGTTTCTTTTTTTCTGCCATTTGGAAATTACTGGAAAAGCACCGATTAAAAAAACAAAAACAACTCTGCCTCCTTTCTCAATTGTTTTACTCTACCATAATTGTTAGTTCAGATTGTTTTTCAGCCGGCACAGCGGAGAAGGTTTGCATCTTTGTGTGTTAAAACTACAGAATGTGCTTCTCTCTCTCTGTCTCTCTCTCTCTGTTGTGGGATCAGGAAGCCTCAACCCTCTAAATCAGCCGGACACAAACAAAAACCCGACTCACCAGGCTTTGGTGTCAACATCCTAGCCCATCAGAACAAAAGACACAACCTTCCTTAGGCTACCAGTTAAACAGAGGGTCTGGTAATCAATCTTGATCCTTCCCCACTTTTCTCCTCACACCTCATACATCTTTCAGGTGTATCTGGGCCGGTAATGGTCGTTTCTAATAAAAGACTCACTCAAGGCCCCTGTGTCAGGCTTCAAACTTATTTACCCAGGCTGGACCATTCATTTTTGCCTGCGGGGCTCATGTATCTTTTAAACAGGATGTGGTTCTTATGTGGGCCAGGGACCAGGAGGGTTGGGGGGGTCTCCCAGGTATTTGTTTCGGTGATGAGCCATTGAAACATTGATTTTCAGTCACACATGGGGCTTTTTGTGTCAGCGGACACCCGATGCAGTGCATCAGAGAGGTAATCAGAGATATCAAGCAGGTGGAAGATTCACAGAAAGGATGTCTGTCTATTGCCTGACTCCCAACATTAAATATACATCCTCACAGACAAACAACCTGCTGGTTGCTAAACCATCCATCACTACAGTTGGCAAGCATCCACTATAAAAGGCACCTGTGACTGACTTGCAAGACATTTTGTGGTAAATGTGGCTTCAACACCAAAGTTCCACCCCCCATTACATTCAAGCGTGGACACACGCAGAGAGCAATTTTCTGGTTTGAATGAGCTGTGGCAGCTCTTTTTAGCAGCCAGCAGAAATGGCTGACATTTGAAGATACAACTCCTACTGAGCCCCGGAGAGCCAGTGAAGACCAGACCAGAGAATACAGGCATGAGAGAGGTGGAGAAAGACTGAATACGTGTTAACTTTTGCACTTCGCTTTGATGTAGTCGTCTTATAAAATAAAGACATTAGTTTTAGTGACACTTTTGGGGGTGTAATTTTAATCAACACAAGACAACTTTCATCAGATTTTTTTCTTTTTGATGTCCTCTGCTGCATTTGCCTCGCCAGCTTCACTGTGTACAGTTGCCATGGTTACAAGTGTTCCAGTCCATCAGGGGTTGGGAAAGTCGATGTTTAAATGTTCACACACACATTATGCATGTGCCTCTGCTCTGCAGGGACATGGCAGGCTGACTCTCTCCAGCGACTCCATCTGTCATTTCCGAACTCTAGTCGTCTGAACAAAGTGTCGTCTCTTTCTCCATCTTTGCTCATCTGCATCACCAAGTCTACCCGTCATTCTTCATCTCCGCATCATCACAGCCACCTGTCTCTCTCCATCTCTGTGTCACTGCGGCTACCTGTCTCTCTCAATCTCTGCTCACCTGTATCACAAGATGATGTTTTCCTTCATCAACAAATGTTCTTCATTGCAGGTTTCATTGACAAAACACTGGAAAAAGTCAAGTGAAATGCGTCACATACCTGGTTGCCCCCCTGGCCATGGCAGCCAAACAGAGACAGGTGGGCACCAGTGGGACTGTGCTCTGGAGCATTGTAGTCCAGACACTCTGAATGAATTCCCAAACTACGAACCTGGCACAAAAAATTTAAATGCTAGTTAATTGATTCCTTTGAGGTGTTTCTTGTCCATTTTATTCAGGTCAGGATGTACAACTGTGGCTAATATATTCAGTTCTTGAATAAATACCAAAAAAAATTATAATCCAATAACACCTTTTCCTGCCACTTGCTTATTTTCCACAGTAAACACACAACTATTAAAATAAATCAATACCAACTGGATTACCCAGGTGTTACTTGTTTGTGAGCATGGCAATATCTCCAGTTTATGTGCCAGTAAGTGTAATAATTCATATTTTTCTCAATATAGTATCATTTGTCAACAGATTTATTGACAAATTCCCCACGTCAGCTTAACTACTGTACGCTGATGGGAGACAATTGGCAAAAAAAAGGGGGTTTTGTGATGCGAAACAACACACAGTGGATGCATCTTTTTGTATGAAATTTCAGTAACTTGAATCCAAACTGTATAAAACATTTTTCAACAGAATACTTCAATAGCTGTCTGGATTATTCAGAGTCTTTGGAGTCTTTGTCTCAGTCCATACTTCTCACTCTCAACTGTATTTTTCCACCTGATGCCACCTGCCTGGCTCAGTGGCCTCCACGTTCAGACTCGCAATACAGCGAGAGAACTGCAGTGCTGCCTGGTCAGAAACAGGCAGCACTAGAATCCATGATAGGTGTAAATAAAAAAAACCAATGATTCACTTTGTAACAGCATATGAATAAATACTGAAGTAGGTATGGATAACAAACACTCACCGCTCCGTGCCAGCCTTGCCTGTCCTCGGGTACATGTAGGTCAGGGTAGATGTTCTTCAGATACCACTCAAAGCTGTTGCATTTCAGCCTGTTCCTCAGCAGCAGCCGCTCCGCAATGTCCCCATATGTCTCCTGAATCGTATACGCACAATGCATAAGTCATCCGTCTGACCTTAGAATGAACATGAGGGAGGACGCTACGGTTCATCTACCTCTCACTGACATGACAACATTGCCTCATAAACGAGTGTTGACCTTGGTTTCGCTCTCATTCTACCACACACGTTTGAATATTGATGTGACATTTTCCGGTGTGTTTAAGGAGATTGAATATTTACATCCTGAATATGATGTTCGGAAAACCCACACGCAACCTGACAACCACACCCTTACGACATCCCCAGGAGACCACCTGGCAAGTGATTGGTTCCGGCCGTTCCACATATTTTAGATGGCTGTGTTTGCTAAAGTAGGAACCTCACCTGAAGCAAGCGATTGAGCATTCACACATCAAACAGCTTTGCACTGCCTGGGGGCGGGTATGTAAATACACACTCATAAATACACTGGAGCATTTCATTCACAAAGCTGGAGCTTCAGCCAGTGTTTCAAGATCAGAATACAAAGAGGATTGCAGTTTTTCCATCAAGCAAAAAATAATAAATAAGATTTAAACCTATTTAATCCTCTCTGAAAACTAGTAGTAATAGTAAGCCATTCGAGGTGAAATTCGACTAATCCAGAAATACAAAATTTGTGCTGCCTGAAAAACAAGCAGGCAAAGCAACCTACAACAATTCTGGTTATCACGGTGAAGTGGTCGTTCACCTTTTCTGAGAAGTGTATTCTGAGCCAATGAGGTCTCTTAACGTGTATTATGGCGGCCATGTAATAATTGGAAAGCTGCTCATCTGTTCGAGCAGTGCTGTGTTCAATCTCCCCTGACCAAGTAATTTATTGTTTGATCAAAGATCCCTGACATTAATAATGTAGCGGGGGTTTTTTTTTCAAATAGGTGAAACCGAGAAGCATTAATTTTTGATGGTGCTCAATAATCAGAACCTGAGAGGCACGCCACATGTATCACATGCACAAGTGTGCTCGGCCTTGCACACACACATACTGTAGGTATGACCCAGTCAGACGGGCAGTATTTCATCATATGTTGACACCTGGGCAGGTGAATCAATATATGAAACATCTAAATCTAAAAGTAAAAGGTGAGACTCTCAACGCTAACAAGGTGCAGCGGGGTGTTACATAGCAGCTCTGCAGGGCTGCAATTTGACATCAGCTCAATTGATGTCTGTTTTATTGTTAGTTTTTATATCTATTTTGTAGCAAATTGTTTCATTTCTCAGCGGCCTAACCAAGAAAAAGGACTGCAAATGAGCCATGGCTAGAAATCCTGTTTGCATTCCATCCATTGTATTCCAATTAGACGTCACAATGCCTGCATGCATTATCCCTGTCAAATAAACTGATAAAGAACAACAAGCACGTAACAAATCAATTAAAACAGAGCTCAGACGTTTTCTCACGTAGTGGAAATTCTCTGTTTGGGTTTAAGCAAGAGGTGGCGCATGCTTAGAGCGTGCATGGAGCTGGACATGATACAAAAAAAGTGTATAGCCCTTCAATGGAATGTCGAGATAAGTTCAGGAGTGTAGTGCATGGGTGAAAGGGCCTAAGAAGTAGGAATGCAGTTTTGTTTTTTTGTTTTTTTCAATTTGTATTCAAAGCAGCAATCCTAGCAGGGCTTAGCTACTTAAAAAGTTGTTTCCTTAAATGGATGACCGTGACCAACCTTTTTGGCCGGGGGGTTCCTGTTGTAGAAGTATTGTTTATAAGAGTCCATCCAAACTTCTGCAGCTCGCACAGTATTCTGGAGGAAGTTGGGTCGTGCATAAGGGGCCTTCTTAGGGAACACGTGGCCCACGTGAGAGCAGGGGTGAATCTCTAAACTGCCCCCACACTGCCACACCTGCCGGACACATCACATGGCAAATGTCAGATCTTTGGAGTTTCCTTCAACAGTATAATATACCTTTAACTAAAGACGTCTTTTTGACTACAATAGGGCAGGTGCACCTGATCCTTACACCGTATATGTATACCACTGCAACATTTGATAATGATAAATGTTGAGCCCTGGTTAAATGGTTAAAGCCTTGCATGAACTGCTCTCAATATCAGCGCGGATGTTACGAGAGTGGGAGGTATGTTTATCATTAACCCACTTTATTATCAGTTTTACATCAAATCGGTCGTCGGAAACAACCTCTGAACTAAGGTCCTTGAGTTTCGGCGTGATATTTATGACTTGGACATGTTTGACTTACCTGCTGAAATCAAGCATACTAGAAAGAGTCAAATTAACCAAAATCCAATTTATTCAGAATTATTTGTAATAATTTTGTAAGATGGATTCAGTCCTCATATACATACTGAATTGTCCATTTATGCCATTTTCTGTTAAGATACAGACTTATTTGTGTACATTTTATTATGACTTTAGTTGGCTAAATAACTGCCAAGGTTCTCATTTATCAGAAGTCAGCAAAAACTCTTATTGCATAGGAACAGTGTTGTAGTTGTCCCGTGAACGGGGAATATGGCGGTTGCCAATGAAACCGTTTTTTCTTCTTATTAAGTAACATTTTCATCTGATCATGCTGAGCCCTGAACTTAATTCAAATACAATTATAATACACTGTCGCCCATAAAGTTGGAATAAAACATTTTCTACCTCTTCTCATGAAATGATTGTGACATTGCGATTAATTCTTGATAGATCAAGTGCACATCCTTTCAAAACTTTATTGATCAGTCTGGTCAAAGTGATCACTGATGTGCATAAATAGGAATAAAAAGAGGAACGTGTCAGAAAAAAGAAATTATTCCAACTTTATGGGCAACAGTGTATTTTTGTTGCCTTAGGTGCGAGGTTATAAGGTTTCCCTGAGTGAGGCACACTGGTTTGTGCTCTGTACCCAATTTCCGACATGAAAATCCAAACACTGCTTCAACAGACAGCATCTGAATACAGCTCTGATTTATGATATCCATTTGCATTGTATAATTGCTTGATCTTTCACAATAGGAAACCGCAAAGAGAAACACAAGCACAATTGAAAAAATGGAAGCTTGTTAACAAGGTATTTCTTAATACATGGCTGAGCTGCATTCCAATTACACAAAGCAAAGTCATTATCATATATCCATAGCCAAACAGCCATTACATGACGGTCACTTCCATCTTAATTCGGCACGTTTTATTCCGCACCATATTTTTTGGCGCTTGAAAGCCAATGCACTGAGCATAAATTATGCATGGCAAAACGTCCCAGTGAGAGGCATTTTTATTTCCCCATGCATAACCCATCACTCAGGGGAACAGCCCATTCATCTTCACACACACACACGTGCGTGCACACACACACGCACGGACACACGCGCACACACACGAACGAACAAACACACACACACACAAATACTCATGCACATACACACAAAGAGACAATTTACATTGCCATCCCCTTGAACGCTCCTGTGACAAACTCGCACACGGCCCGAAATCTGTGCCAATTTGACTGACGCAAACAAGTGAAAAGTGACACCAACGTCACAACAAGGTATCAGCCAAAATCAAGGATCCGTTTCAGATGCCGTGTCTGACTGTGATCTGACACTGACATGTGTCTCTCTCACACTACCCACTCGCTGTCAGCTGACAAGATGTGAGAAAGGTGCTGTGAAAAAAAAAAAAAAAGCAGATTCCCTTTGCTGATGAAATGGCAAGAGACCACACGTTAATAACTAATAAAATATATGATGATACGGCTGTGAGGATGATGCTGGTAATGCAGCAAGGCTGTGCTTTGGTCTCATGTTGCTACAACCGTGGCACCACTTTGGCTGCTGTGAAGTCTTCACTGACAAAGTAACACTCACCCTGAAAGAGAGCTCCAGGTTTTCTCCTCCCCACACCTCCATGCCCATGTCATATGTGCCCAGATATTCAAAGTAGGCTTTGCTCACAGCAAACAATCCCCCTGCCATAGTAGGAGATCTGGTCCAAAGATACGCAAAAAATGGTTATTTTAAAAAAGGTAAAAACATTGCAAAGTTACATTGCATCAGACAACATACATACTTTTAGAGGCGAGCTATAAAGCTAATAATCATGCTTGCAGTAGTTGCTCTGCTCACAAAGCAAATTGTTGCACTGAAATGTTGCATCCGAGTTAGGCATGGTCTCAAGTACAACTCCACCAAACCGCATCCGACTGATGAGCTTTTCAACCCATACAGGCCAGTGCATTAATCAATATGCAAGATTTAAAGCTTGTGATGGTGGGACATCAAAAGTGAAAAACAAATCAAAATCAAAAGCTACTGGTTGATGTTTGGTGGAACATTAAATCATTCTCAGAGTGAACTGGAATTGGCTTGCAATGAGTGATGGAGTAAATAAGACAATCTAGCAGGCCATCACGCAAAGTTATCTCCCATGTGAAAAGACATAGTGAAATATCATACAGTCACCTGATGGGGTCAATGCGCGACTTGCGCTTCTTGCGCTCCACTTCGGGGACAGAGTGCCATTGAAATGTGAGTCTCCAGTCAAAACCTCCGATCATTGGCTCGTTTGTTTGCATGTAAAACTCAAAGCTGTTCCAGTCGATGGTGTCGATAACAGGGCACACGATGGTGCTGCTATTCTCTCTGATCCTAACAGCACAGAGAGAATAATGCTCACACAGTACGCTCCACATATTACAAGACTCAGCTTTTTACTTTTGGCTGACATTTTTCAGAAAATTCTCATCTAATATGGCCGACCCACCTTTCTAGTAAAGGCTCGATCCATCCAGGGACACACTCGCAATGGCAATCAAGAAATGTCAGGACATCACCCGTAGCATAGGTGGCGCCAATGAGACGTGCACGAACCAGCCCCTCTCTTTTGTTGGTGCGGATGAGCCGAACACGCTGCAGCTTACTGACATAGTCAGCTAGTTGGGATTTCAGGTAGCCTATTATTCATAACATAAGCAAACACACACACATGACCATGAAAAGTGATGCTATTTTTTCCCTTTCATCTAGCTGCTCTTTATGTAAAGCTGCATTCATCAGCTCTTGGCCATCGAAAGACATCGAAAACCCATGCACAGCTACTAACAACTCTGTTTTTATGGCTAACACATTAGCTTTTAATTGAGCGCCGATAGCCAATCGGGGCTCAAGACTGAACGAAAAATCTCAGCCTTCAAAACAGATCCAAATAAGCTAAAAGAGGCTCATGACAAGGCCAGTGCAACGTCTGAAATACTTGCAACCCTGCCTTTCATACTTACAATAACACTGTTAAACTATGAACAAGAACTCAACTGAGGTAAATACAGAGTTTGGTATGCCCAACGAGGCGCTTGGTTTCTCAGCTTGCTGGTCTGGTTGCCAAGCAACACGTCTGCCATTCCATGTGGTCAGGCAAAGGAAATGATGTCATGGCAGCTCAGTGCACTCTGAAGTCATGATTATGGCGTAATGTCTCAATACACACAGACAGTCTAGCTGGGTCTGAATGCCAATTTCAGACTGACAGATTTCAACTTACTTCTGAATCAGCAGAGACTGACCTTGAATTAAAAATGAACTTTGCTAGACACTGGTAGCAGCAGTATTACCAAATATCCATGCATACCATAATTACTGAAAATTACCACATGTAAACTAGCAGTGCGTCTACAAATAACTGCATCTATATTAAAAAGGGAATCTGTCCTGTCTTGCTCTAAATTATGTTTCTAATTGCTTTCAAAATACAACCAGCGGCATGATCTATTCTCTGTGCCATAGATAGCGTTTTCTTTCTTTAAATAGCGCTGTCCTGTTTAACTTGTTCTTTGTATGCTGTCAATGTGACAAAAATGACAGAACAATGTAGATGTGCTTGGAACAAAAGGGGTCGGTCCTCTTTGTTTTAAGCTTGAAAGACGCTTTTCTGTCAGTTTCTGTCAGATGACAAACGGCTTTATTTATTCCTGTAGTGTCAGACCTCGGTCACTGTAGTCGTCAATCAGGATGATCTCTTTCAACAGGACTGCGGGTGTGGTCTCCAGGACACTGTGAATAGTCCTCAGCAGGGTGGACCAGGCCTCATTGTAGAAGGCTATAATCACAGAGGTGGTGGGTAAGCGCCGGTAGTCAAACTTCTTACTTCGGCATCTGAGGTATGTTTGTCAGTGTGGGTGGTGTGAAGGGGAGAGACAAAGGTGACGTAAACACAATGTGCAGTACATATGTGCAATGAAAAAAACATGGTATCCGAAATGAGCTTGTACAAACACAAAATATTTTTGGCTCATGCCAGCGTCATGAACTAATGCAGAAAGAGGAAGTGTCTGGTCTTCATCCAGGTGGCAGTCATTAAAACTATAAAATCTAAACAGGCAAAGAAATATGAATGGGGTTGGGGGAGTGTATCACACCAGTGAGCAACATACCACAGCAGCACTCAGCAAGACCGCAGAAACCTGCGCAAACAAAGATGAAAGAGCAGAATAGAGGGAGAGAAACTAGATAAAAGTGAATAGAAGCCAAAACATGGGGGCACTGAGGTTTTTTTTGAGAGGGCGGTGCATTTTTATTAATTAGCAATGAATAAACTGCTCCCAATCTGGCATAAATTCAATGGGTTCTGCTAATTTTTGTACTTTGGAGACCAATACCACATCTAAAAGCTCTGTTCAAGGTGGGGAGCGTTGTGCTGCTATGAAGTCACATTGTTTAACATGCCCAAACTTTCTGCCTCTCGGGGTCTTATCAACAGTGTTGAGGAATCTGTGTAAAAAGGGGTTTGGGATCCTGATTGAGGTGGGTTCGGATTAGGAGGAGAGCATTTCACTCAAGTCATGAGCAATAAATTCAGCTGGCCTCTGTTCCTTTAATAACACACGATAAGAGCTTCATGATGGAAGTGGTGAGAGCAGTCCTAAGTGAGTCTGCCACAAAATCCCAAGAGGAAACTATAGAGTGGAGGCAGGACAACAACAAGCACCTACACGCCACCGTTGATAGACATAACACATTTCATGAGTGTTGCAGGACATGAGGCAGAGACAGACAACAGCAAACCTGGGACAGTTTGATATCTGTGCAGTATGCAGTCCATAAATGTCACTCCAGGTATCAAATCCCATCATAAATGAATGGCGGCTCCTTATTGGATCAGATTCAAACATCTGCTACATGATTCACAATATAAAACTTTTTTTTCAGAGGTTATCAGAGAAAAAAATGGGTTTCAAATCAACTATAAATATGTCTCCAAGCAGATGCTCTAAACAGCATCTGTTCAAGCAAAAATCGTATAGAACACCAGTGTTCCTTATCCATGCACCTCTCTCATGGTATGAACATCCCATATGACAAATGTACACCATCTCTTTGACACCAAGCCTGCCTCTTATTCCACTTGTGTCAGGTTTAAAACCAGTCACAGAAGAGAGAGCGGGAAAGGCTAAATAATAACAATAATAATAATATAATAATAATAATGCTAAGAGTAATAAACTGTGCACAAAACTTACTTTGCCTCTCAAAAGATTGCACATGTCTGTGCAGCACTGTAAGTTTTCTAAAACCTACTACTAAATGCTACCACTGACTGTCATAATGCTGCACACCAATAACAATAACTCTTGATTGAACATTATCTTTGGGTAAGAGCCAAGTTTTATTTTCAGCCTGGCAGTTCCGTCTGTCCGGTGTGAAAATCAAAGAATCTTATCAGGCTAAATTTGGGTACTCAGTGTTTATTCCATTTTACGAGATTCATTTTTTTTTCCTGTCCGCACATTAAAATCTTATTAGGCTATTTAGCATTTAGTTCTAGTAGTTTAAGTCGTTAATATAATCATGAATCCACTGCTAAAGAGTGTCTGTGCTTCTTTGCTATACCCCAGGGAACAGAAAACTGGAACACAATTGAATTATGGTTAGATAGTCCATCTGGGTTTCATTAGGAGGAGAGGCAGTCAAGGATGAGGCAGAGATGGGAGGAGGTACTTTAAATAAAATACATCATCAAGCCCTGTGTCGGACTCCCAACATCCCAAAGACCTGACTGAGAATAGCTGCTCACAAAAACTCTGAAAAGGCATAAATCCATCCAGGCAAAGAGCAACTTAAGCATCAATAAGCCCTGCGATGCATCACGAGAGCCTTGATCCTTGTTTCCAACTGTCAGTGAGAAGCGGAGTCCGGTAAAGAGCTCAGCTTAATCTCCCCTCAGTAAGTTTACCCCGACACTGTTGTACAATCGCCATCATCTCCGTGCGGCGGGCAGAGATGAGCTGATGCTTTGGCAGAAATCTCAAAAGAGGCAAACAAGTTCTATACATATTAAATGAATTCACTGACTTGGGGGTATTTTTCCTCCGATCCAAGTCAGGATTCAGTTAAAAAGCAAGAGCGCTTATAAGGCTACGGGTGTGGTGCACATAAAAAAAATAAAGGCCGGCCTATATTACAGTCATATAGATAACTTATTAGAGATGCCTCTTTGTTCCACTCACTCAGCCATCCTGTGATCTTGAATGTGCCGGTGGAGGGAAATCTTGTCGCTGACATAGATGTTAATGGCATAGTGCTCCACAGAGTCCTGTTCCTGTTTCTTTTCTTCGGGGCTGAGGCTGAGGTGCGTGGCTCGTCCCCACTCCCCGGGCGCAGAGTTGTCTGGTGATGGCTTAAGATAGAGGGGCCTAGACAGCTGCCCGTCGGCCGTGATGTCCTCCACGGGCATCTGTCGCGCCAGAAGTCTGTGGTCCACGTCTTCCTCCACCTCTGGGGAAGAGGAGGGAAAAGAAGAGCGTGCTAACAGAAGGTATCCCAGCCAGAGCAGCCAGAGCAGGAAGACGGCCTTGGCTAGCACACCGAGTCTTCGCGAGCAGCGTCCCCTCATGACGGCGAGCCCCTGGAAGGCACCGTGACCAGCTGAATGTCAGGGTGCCCTGCAGGACACAAGCCTCTGGGGGGGGAAAAAAAGAGACAGAGTTGAATTAGCACATGAACAGGAGCATTTTCAGAATAATCAAATCATGGCATTAGGTAACTACCACTGGCCTGAGTACATTTGCAAGTTGGAACTCTTAAATCAAAGCCTTGCCCATTAGGTTGGGGTGTATTCAAGTCACAATGCCACTCACAATTAAGTGAAAACATCTGAGAAAAACGGAGCTCGCCTCAAAATTCAAAAGTGCAGTAATGACACATAGCTCAAAGGGACAAGACTAGCAATACAACACGAGCATATAATGATATGGCCAGCCCCGCATTTAAATGGATACAGGAAAAAATAGACAAAAATATAGTTTTCAGTGGAGTAATGTGCTGAATACATTGAGCCTGTGATTCACCGCAGATTTCTGTTAACCTGATTATCTTCAGCATGTCTGTGCAGTCTTACTCCCACTGCCTCCGTGATAAATCTTGAATGAACAGGATTCCCACCGAAAAGGTGCCACTGTAGCGCTGTATAAGTTTACAGCTTTTGCGGAACCGTCATGTGATTTCCGGTCAACAGATTCATAATTCATGGATAAGACGCCAGTTGCTTTACTAGACAAAACTCTGAGGCCATTTGTCTTTTGCGCGACAGATTATTCCAAATGTTTTATCTCCCTAAACTCGACAATTTTCATCTACAGATGTAAGTACTTGCTGGGAGAATTTGGTTAGATTGTAATTATGCTTTCAGTCAAACTTTCGCAATGATACATTGTATATATTATGTGCTGACGCAGGCCATTCATTTTGTTTATGTTTAGGTTGAGAGTCGGGCCGGAGGGTTCCTCATTTTACGGTTTCCACTGAGCCACAAATAGAAATGGTCCAAAAGCCCTGGTGGAATATTTGCACAGATAGATCCTGTTGCATTTACTTTATGAAGGTATGAGGATTAGTCAAGATTTAGGACATATATGCTGGTGCACACGTCAGACAGATTGGTGTAGGGTGGCCTAATTTAAAGGTTGGTTGCAGTAATAACAGACCGTATAGCTATGAATAACACAGACTAGTATATGAATCACATTAATGCTGCATTGCTATGAGAGCAGGGTCTTGTTTATAGTAGCAGTGACCAACAAGAGACTGGCTTAGCAGTAATGCTGACGTGTGTGCACAGACAAACGTGCGGCAAAAGTCCTTGTGTTTCCTCATAGAAGTACACATCCTTGATTGGTTTTCTAAGTCTACTAAAATGTTGTAACAGTCTGTTGCTTATCAGAGATGCAATAGTGACATTGGCACAGTCCTTGGCGACAGGCCACAGATCTGTGATATCTTGTGATGGACAATGTATGCACAGATGCAGAGGAAACTCAGTTTCAACTGGAATCCTGCAAGGCAGCAGCACAGCCCTTTCACTCCACTCTGGGTCCTGGCCAGACGACTTGGGAGTCGTGGGGTTACAAAATGGAGACGCCTGCAGACAAAACCCCCTTTTATTGGCCGTCCATCACACCTTCCACTCTCTCTCTGAATCCGATCGCCTCAGCAAGGAGCCGTTTGGAGCGAGCAGGATGGGACAGAGAGCTTAAGATGCAGCTTAAATCCTGCCCCACTTTTTTGGCTCAGTATGCACGCAACCAAAAAAAAAGAAAAAAAAAGAAAAAAAGAGAGATTTGCATCCCTTTCCCAAGCTGCACTATGTGGTGCATGTTTCAACACGACTTAAAACAGAGAAAGAGAGCGGAAAAAGATGGGTCAGTAAATCATGCTGCAGTGCCACAGAACAAAATTAGGCCCGACGCCGGATTCCCCATCGTCTCAGATGTCAGCACCGAGGTTAACTATGTGGTACATGATGATGCAGACTCTCCACGGCTAGTACGGCACGAACAGTCTGCGCCGCTTACAATACACGGCTCATTTCTCCGTCAGGTGAGGAGGGCAAGCCAGCAAGCACCAGTGGAACAGGTTACATGACACAGCAGCTTAAAAAAGGCCGAGCTACTCTCTCCCCCCATCGACCGGCTGGTCCTTTTCTGTTTGAAAAGGCACCACAACACCGAGTGTTTGGCTCCTCTCTGCAACACAAACAGCTCTTTTTGCTGAGTACATGTCCTGTATACAACACTGACAGCCAGAGTTTAGGGAGCCAGGCTGCGGTGACGGGCTTAATCTAAAAGTTGAACAGAGACTTTTCATCACAAGGTCTCTGACACACATCCAAATAAACAGACTTGATTAAAAAAAACCCAAAAAAACACACATATACACACACACACACCAGTGAGCTGCTTCTCTATCCTCGCCCCACACACACACACACATGAAAGCGCCCTACCTGAAAGCAAAACCATATTTACACTGACGTGTAAAGTTGTGACTTCGGGGCCCATCTGCCGAGCTGAACTCTTATCTTTAAAAAAAAAAAAAAAAAAAAACATCGTCTACTGCCATGTCGTTAGTCAGCAGGTGTTGGAACCGAAACAAGCGAGACGCGCAGCCGCGGCCGCAGCATGCAGTCGGAGCAACAGGTCGCGTTCATTCATCGAAGCGAAAGCGAGCGGCAGGATCGGTCTTGGAGCGTTTCGGAGCGTTTTGGAGCGTTTCGGAGTCGGCGGGCGGGTGACAGCCCGACGCGATCCTGAACGTCTCATTAAAATCACGCCGCGCGGGGCGCGATAGAGGAAGCGCGACAAACCTCAACTTTCCGAGGGCATCAGCCGTAAACTGCTGCCGTTAGCTCAACGCCGACGCCTCGAGCATGTCTGTTAGTTCAGCCCTGCGCTCGCTGCCGACGAACATCTACGTGTCTTCACTGGTAAACACGCACAGAAGTCATGAATGCAAATGAGTTGGCGCTTTGATTCGGCAACACTCGCGGGGGCGGAGGGTGTGTGGGGGTCGGGGGGGTGGGCATACTTTGAACACAACGTAGTTTAAGAAAGCAGATGTGCGTGAAAAATGGCGGGACGTCATTTACCTTGATCATAAGTTACATGTCTCGGGAGTTTCTTCCAGTTTGCCGAGGCCGCTGGTTGACAGCCCGACTGCAGTCGACTTCTGGATAAACCACTGGCTCACAGATGTCAGCAGACCCACATCCTCCCCTCCACGTTTGCCGTCAGACCGGTATTGAAGCGGCTACAAAAAAAAACTGCAGATGCCACGACCACAGATTCCGGCGAACTCTTTCACAATAAAAGTAGATCAGTTGGACTCCCATTATTCAAGGGCAAACTGACGACATATTGCAAGCGAATATAGCCAATTGGTTGAGAATTTCACGTGCAAAGATAAATTCACAGGTCACGAGTGAAACATTGTTTTTTTTTCGCATCGTACCGAACTCCCCTCATACCGTACTTCCGGTGTTAGCATTATCTCCACGTCAGCTTCACGCAGCCCTTCATGCTAACCATTAGCTGTCAAATATTTACCTCCGCGGCGGTGTGTCTTGCGTTTCAAGTTGTTATACTAATGATTTAACTTGATTTCTTCAGTCAGAGCGGGCGAAACCGCATCGAATGAGGAAGGCTGGAGATGATAATCAAGTGTCGTGATGCTCTGATGCGTTTAAAGTCAAAAGTTGCCAACAGTTGCGAGATATTGGAAGTTTTTGAGGAGTATTCGGGCGTTTTTTTTTTGTCGCCGGAAGAAGTGAAGATTTGGTTTTGTATGAGAACAGACTTTAATGCTCGTCAGGGTCGAGTAGAGGAATTGTGCCACCTTGCTGTCAGTGTGTGGAGAAGTTCACCTTTATAAAGCCTGGCGCTTCTCTTGATGTTCTCTCAACTCTTCCCTCAACTCCTGTACTCAAGTGCGGACACGGACCTATGCAGTCTGATGTGTTTGTACAATCCGGAAGTGGAGCATGGTGCATTTGTCAACAATGGTAACTGGTCCAGGTGTGCAAACCAGCACCCATCGTAAACGAAACTGTTGAAGCATTTGTCTCTTCAAATAATGGCGTTTTGTACCCATATTGCAGAATATCAACAGTTACAGATACACAATCTATACATGTGGAACAAGGAAGTACTGCTGAACCGGACTCAATTTCACAGAGGAAATTCAATTCATTTGAATTGTTCATCGATAAATCAGTCAATATGCAAGTAAATAAAACATGTGGATAAGTGAAGAAAAAAGGATAAAAGCTGCCGAGAATTCTTGAACCCACAATGCCAAATTCAAACCAGGTGCGTGGTGGGAAGGACAGTTCCGCCCTACAGGAGAAAGAAGGCGGCATGCAGGGGAAAAAAAAAAAAAAAACAGACGGGAGACACTAGGCGGAGGGAGAGTATTAGGAGGTTCTCACTTGACGTCACTTCCGTGTTGAGTGGCGGGCGCGAAATACAAATGGAGGGCAGGAAGTGATTTACTACTGAAGAAAGTAGATAGTCTGGATAAGTCAATATGCCGATGTTTTGCATCGTTTGGTTGCTCAAATCAAACCATCAAAAAAGCAAGCGCTTTTATCGAGTCATTCACCAAGGGGAAAAATGTAAAGCTCACAGAAAAACGCTTATAGTTAACTTTTTTTTTTCCTCTCACACTGGTGTTAGTTTTTTCTTAGCTTTGAAGTTACGTCAAGTCAAACTGAATAACCTACATTTATTCGGTGTACATACAGTAATGTTACGCGAGTCGTTTGTTCATCCGTTTAGGTTGCCCAAGTAAATTAAATGACATGGCGCCGGTAGACTGATAACCGGGGTTAACTGTACAAGCCCAGAGCGAGAAACCAATGTCAGGATCATCCAGTCAACGGGAGGAGATAATGAGGGGCAGGGAGTAGCAACCTCCCCATCTCCTCTTGCAACAATCCACGTCTTCACGGGTGATCTCTGAGAGAAGTTTGCCCAGTAAAGTAAAATAATAGTAACGTTGAGACACACTGCGCTTAATGGCTGTTGCTAACTGCTGATGCTTACAGATGCTAACTATGATATAGCCATAAACAGAAATACTCACCCTGGCGAAAAACAAACGGAGGTCCTTGTCATTTATTTTTGAGCCCACGTTGTACACCTGAAAGTAGCGGTAAGCCTCCGTACTTTTGTGTGCCTTAATTTGTTGTTTGCTGTAGAAAGACTTCTGGAGCACGAGGTAGTTGGTAATGTCCACTGCCACGATAGCAGGCAAATCCTTTAAATCTTTTGAAAAAAAAAAAAAAAAATCGGTCCTCTTCAGATGGTACGGATCACGTCCCGCATATTTGCAGGTACCCTTCTCTCGTAATCCCATCTAAACTGGCACAATACGCACTTTTCTCCATCTCCTCCATTGCTGTTATTTACTTCCTGCCCTCTGTTTGCTCTTTGTGCAGTTTCAGAATCCCGTGACTGAAAACAAGCTATAGGACACATGAGGGGAAAAGGATGGAGAACTGCCAAAGCCCAACAGTAACCCCCTCCTCAACGGGAGCCTCCAGGCAACCCACCCGGTTTGTCAGGATGGGCCTGGTGAAAATCCTTGATTAGCTAAGAGTCGAGAATTAAGGATCAGGGAACCCAGGAACGTTCAAGGCCGTAACCCTTCCAATCAACCAGGCACTGAAAATGTCTGCCACGTCTTCGGTCATCAATAAGTCGTACCATGTAAGCAGGTAAGTCATCAATGATTCAGGGGGAGAGGAGTGGGTTCGATTGGAGGGCAAAGCGGGCTGCTAAAGACTGGTTTGATTTGAGAGACATGGAATACAGGATGAACGCTTGAGGTAGGAAGTTGTAATTTAACGGTGGAGGGATTAATGATCTTAGCGATGGAAAATGGACCTATGAACTGTGGCAAGTCAGTCTTTAAGGGGATGTTTTTTGGTAGATAACCACACTCTGACCTGGTTGGTAAGGGGGAGCTGGTCTGCGATCCCGGTCAACATGGCACCTGTTCTTCTCAGTTGTGCGGAACAGTGCAGCTCTGGCTTGTCTCCAGATACAGTGGCAACGGCAGAAATGACACTTGATCGGACGGCACAGAGAATCTCACCTTCTTGAACAGGAAGGAGGAAGGTAGCCTAAAGATGCCTCAAAAGGGGCTAACGACTAGTGGCCGAGCTAGTGAGCAAGTTGCAGGCATACTCGATCCAGGGTAGAAAATCAGACCACATCGAGGAATTAGTAACAGTGACACACCCTAAGGCTGCCTCCAAGTCCTGGTTGGCTCATTCCGTGTGTCCATTGGATTGAGGGTGAAAACCAGAAGAGAGACTGGCAGATGCACCCAGGGCTTTACAAAACTCCCTCCACACAACCGAGGTAAACTGGGGCCTCGGTTTGACACGATGTCCACAGGGCCATCGAGACAGAAGACATGGAGGACCCGTTGATCAGCTGTTTCCTTGGCTGTAGGTAATTTAGGGAGAGCAACAAAATGCAAAGGCTTGGAGAAACGGTCAACAATGGTGAGAATGACAGTATTTCCTTTGGATGGAGGCAACCCGTAATGAAATCCAAAGCCATATGGGACCAAGGAGGACTAGGAACAGGAAGTGGCTGGAGAAGACCAGCTGGGGAGCTGATGTGACGACTTCCCTTGAGCACAGATGGAACATGCAGACACATACTCAGTATCAGGCTCCATCCTACGCCACCAGAAATGTCTTTTCAGTAGATTAAGGGTACGAGAGCGGACCCCCACTGGAACGAATAGCCGGTTAGGTGGGCTGCCGCCAGGATCAGGTTGGCTCAGCTATGCTCTGCGAACCAACGACTTGATCTCCCAGGTGATGGTAGCCACAACCCAGGATTCCGGCAGGATGGTCTCATGGGACGACGTGGTTTCTCCAGGATTGAACTGGTGAGACAGGGCATCCAGCTTGACGTTGTGGGAGCATGGATGGTAGGTGAGAGAGAAGTTGAAACGAGAGAAAAATGACAACCACTGAGCCTGATGAGATTCTTGGCTGTCTGGATGTAAGCCAGGTTTTTGTGGTCGGTCCACACTAGGAAGCACAGCTCGGATCCCTCGAGCCAGTGGCGCCACTCCTCCAGCGCCAACTTGACGGCAAGCAGCAGTGTCATAATTACTGTCTGCCACACTTAATTTACGGGGGAAAAATTGCACAGGGGTGGAGTTTACACTCCGGGCCAGAGCGCTGCGACAGGACCACTCCAACACCAGTGTCGGATGTGTCCACTTCCATCACAAACTGAAGAGATGGGTCCAGATGGACCAGAACCAGCGCTGAGGGAAAAAGACTTGAGCCTGTTCTGCCTCTTGGGACCGAACAAAAGGACGTTAATCTCCTTTAGAAATGCAAATCCAAGGAAGCGCTGAAGCCGTTTGTGGATCTCAGGAACAGGCCATTCTGCCACTGCTTGAACCTTTTAGGGTCGGTCCTCACCTGTCCATTCTCGATGACATAACCCAAAAAGGTGACTGACTGGGAGTGGAATTCACACCTCTGTTTTGACATAAAGCCGATTTTCCAGTAATCTCTGCAACACTAAACGGACATGATTAGTGTGTTCAACAGGATCTTTAGAGATAATCAAAATGTCGTCCAGATATACAAAAACAAAACGGTTAAGAAAATCTCTCAAAACATCACTTACCAATGTTTGGAAGACAACTGGGGCGTTTGTGAGCCCAAAAGGCATCACCAAATATTCAAAGTGGCCCAAGGGGGTGTTGAAAGCTGTCTTTCATTCATCTCCTTCTGATGCGGAGGTATACATTGCGGAGGTTGAGTTTGTTGAAAATGGTGGACCCCCCCCGGCCCCCACAGGGGCTCAAATGCCGATGTAATGAGTGGCAGCAGGTACTTGTTATTGATGGTAATCTGGTTGAGTCCACGAAAATCACGGCCGTAGAGTCTTGTCTTTCTTAGTAACAAAGAAAAATCCAGCTCTGACAGGAGAGGAGGAAGGTCTTATGATACCTGCACTGAGTAACTCGCTGATGTACTTCTCCAAAGCCTCTCGTTCCGAGACAGGTTGTAAAGGCGACTGGTGGGAAGAGGACAGCCAGGGATGAGTCTCCAGGAATGGTGCAGTCGTAAGGGCGATGAGGAGGCAGGCAGACAGCCAGGTCCTTACTGAACACAGAGCCGAGGTCGTGGTATTCAGCGGGCACAGTGGACATAACAGGAGAAGAGACAGACAACTGGGGAGTAGAGGCTTGTACAGGAGACAGCGCAGACTGCAAACATGTGGAAAGACAGCTTGAGCTCCACGCCACAATGGAACCATTGACTCAGTGTGGGAGTTGTGTTTCTTCAGCCATGGAAAGCCCAAAACCAAAAGGTGATTGAGGACAAGATATTATGCACAAATCTGTGCATAAAAGATCTGTTCAGAATGATTCCTGGAAGTGACCAAAGTAATTAGATCTGTCTGGAGAGTAACCTCTGACAATTTGGAGCCATTTAGCACTTGAGCCGTCAACAGTGTTGAAAGGGGCTGAAGAGAGAAGCCACCAACCTGTCGGCCAGGGAAACCAAAGCATGCATGTTCTCGGGAATCTCTCGTGTGGCTAGCTCACGCTTCAAGGACTTGCTCAAACCCTTGAGAAACACTTAGGAGAGCCTCGTCATTCCACTTAGCATCCGCAACAAGGGTTCAAAACTCCAGAGCGTAATCTGCCACACATCTAGACCCTTACATCAGTCGGTCAGAAGCATTTCCTGAATGGTCTTGATGGTCGAAAACTGCTCTAAATCTGGAGATAAACTCATCAAAAGGCCCAACAAGTTTCCTTGCATAGCAAGAGCTCTCTGGACAGTCTGCATCTCCGGTTCTGGATTTGCAGATCCTATAACTGGTCAGATCGTTCTGTTAGGTTTGTCAAGTATTCTTCAACCCACAATGCAAAATTCAGAGCAAGAGGCGGAATATCAAAAGGCAAACAATATTTATAGTCTCTGAAGAAAAAGGGAAAGTGAACACAAAACAATCTCGTGGGGGAGAACTGTGAGCAGCAGAACACCCGAGGTAGCTCCGAGGTGTACGGGAAAAAACCCCCAAAAAAACTGACGGGGAAAAAACTCCAAAGTCCAACTTGAGTAAGGAAACAAAAAGAGAGTGAAGACGAAAACCCAGGAACGATGAGGCAAAAACAGGTGAAGCGACGAACGGATGAAAAAGCAAAAACTTGGCGAGTCAAGAGTCCTTAGGAGGAAGACTGGTGCAGCGACATGAATAGACAATCTGACAACAAGCGGAGGGAAAGCCGGCCTTTTAAGCTGTGAGGATGATTGGTCTTGTTGATGAGATTCAAACCAGGTGTGTGGTTGGAAGGTCAGCTCTGCCCTCCAGGAGAAAGAAAAAGGCACACGGGGAAAAAGACAGACAGGAGACACTAGAGGGAGGGAGAGTATAGGAAACATGAGGGGAAAAGATGGAAAACTGCTGAAAACCAAACAAAAGCATAAGACGTTCGACTCCCATTCAGTGTGCCACCCTATTTTCGACTTGAGTCGTGTGTGTGTGTGTGTGTGTGTGTGTGTGTGTGTGTGTGTGTGTGTGTGTGTGTGTGTGTGCGCA
>CAAKHG010015672.1:0-16896 GCA_901007715.1 Dactylopterus volitans | reverse complement strand
AATGCACAATGCGCATCAACTATTCAGTGTGCCTGCTTGACTGTGCTTTTTGTTTTTTTGATGCAATTAGGAATCATGTGATTTCTGCTCTGCCTCGGTTAAAGATGATGGACTTCAGTGCTGTGACGCGCCAGGAAAGAGTGCTGGCAAAGATCTGGCATCACAGCAGCGAGCAAAGCAAGAGCAGCAAGGGAACCTCAAAGTAACTGCTGGCTGCCATTGTGTGTTCAAGTCCCACCAGTGTCACCAGAGTGCTGTGTGTTACACCAGGTTTCCCTCATGCCCTGGAAACCTGGTTAACAGTTGACTGATTGCAGTGAGGGAAAAACATATAGAAACGCTTATATTATCCCAGAGAGCCATTTTAACACTCTTTCTCTTTAGCTGAGAATGAAGTGATAAATGTTAATATTGATAAATCAGACCTTCATAGAAAGGATCATGTCAGTGCATTTGCAAATGATTTCCTTTCTGTCACACCAGCTCAACCATCACTGAAAATGTTTCGCAAGTCTTTGTGAAGGGCAGAACACTCGGTGCTGCAAAACATACAAAATAATCAATGTTTATAGGTATCATTGTGGTCAATGAGCAGTGACTGTTTTAATAAACGGTAATTTTGAATTTTATTTCTCTGACTCTTAAAAAGATGTTGATGCTTCGGCCATCCAACACACAGAATGATACACTCCTTGTTGAAAGTTTTTAATGAATAAACTAAACCAAAAAAAAAAAAAAAGAAAAACAAAAAACACGTTATCTTTAAACTTTTTGGTACTAGCCTAAGATAATACAAACATTTCAGGTAGTATTACACATTTGAGAAACAAACAAAAAACAAAAATGCCAAGAACCCATTGCAAAAAGCTCAAATCAATTGCTCGGTTAAAATAATCACAACTTTGCAGATCATCCCTTTAGAGATTCAAGAGCGGCTCACTCTGTTGCCTGTCCTCGCATAGTCTCGTGCTCTCCAACAAAGAGCTAAATGACATTTAAAAACACAAAATAAATAATCACACAAAAAAGAAGGTCTTGGATCGTTTGATCTTTTGTGGTGCACAGATTGTTACCGCTCGTCCACACTGCTAACATGGTTAGTTTCTGATTAATATGAACAACTCAATCATATTACAATCTGCAGGGGGAAAACAAAGCTTTGTTAAAAAGCTGACAAACGCGAGCCTTAAAAGTGATTTAAGTTTCATAAAAACGTTTGTCCTCACCACAAGATCTTTGCCATTCCTGACCGATTAACGCTCTACAAAAAGTGACTTCATACAATCCACATTCTGCTGCATATCCAACCAGAAAATTCTGTACAAAGGCATGAATACACAATCTCTGCCCCTACACCCTCCATATACACACCCACTTCTTGTCTGTTATGCTTCAACTGCTATTAAGTAGGTGAAATCGTGAGTTGAGTAGATGTCTACCAGCATTTTTTTTCACAGTTTAAAACTGCTGAGGATAAATTAATCTCTTTAAACTCAAGCACTTGTGGCCCAAGAAATCTCAATCTGATTCCGCTTCTAGAGATCAGGTGGCTCACCAGGCAACCCTTGTTTTTGTTTGCATCCTCACCCACCAGAAGGTGCTGGCTCTGACACCATGGGCGGGTCACTCATTACTTGACCTCAACTGGCGAAGCATCGGCAGGCCAATCTGTTGCAGTTGTTGTTGCATGAATTTTCTCAAAGTTTTGACAGTTTGTCCTCGGATTGTGATGGTTCATGCGCAGGTTAATGCAAGGTTACTTTGGGACGTTTGACGCCAAAGTGTGGTTCGTGCATATCAGGCACAAACACGGGACCATTGACTATTTTGCTTAATTTATAGGACCATCTAAACCAGGAAAGAAATTATCCTCCTCCACCTATTTTTTTTGGGGGGGGGGCTACAATCGCTTTTGTGTTAGGAATGAGGAATAAGACTGAGGAACTGGTTGTGTTGCTGTGTGATAATTTAATTGCTCTCATTAATTAGTGCTGTGATAATTTCCATTATTTCGTGGCACACAAAGTCTTCATCTCTCTTCTGGCGGAGATTGTATCAAGCGTATACACTAAAAAACTTAGACTGATTCCTCCCCTCTTTTGGACAAGTGTTTGGGGTGTGGAGCTTAGCCTTGCTTTCCTGGGTATCCATAACAGGCCAACCAAATCAAAAAATAAATAAATAAACATACTGAGCAGACTCTGAGAAAACATTTAGAACCATTAGAGAGATCACTAGGAGGGATGAGTGATGAGTTTCCCACAGATCACTCTGGCGAAGGCTGTGATCCAGGCTTTAGTAACAGAGGACGCCTTGTTGCTGTTGTAAATATGAGATGACACCCAGTGCGCCATTTTCCACTGCCCACGATTTGCAACTGACCCATAATTAAGTACAGTACACAACAGCCAGAGGGTGCAATTTGAGGTGCAATCCTACGTTATCACTCTTAGTGGCAGTTAGAAGCATAGCTGAGAAGCACGAGGAACAAGATGCTTTAATAATTGGTGGGCTGGAGGGTGAGGATGCGAGAGTGGCCAAGGGAGAGTGGGGATGCAGTTGCAAGAATCAAGGAATGGCAAACTGGACCACCAGCTCTTCTTTAGCATCCACTTTGATTTGAGAGATTGCACTGTAAGCATATGCTGCTATCTTGGACACCTGAAAAGAAAAGAGGGTTGATGAAAAGGGTGTACTGAGAGCATCTTGTCATTTGTCACCAACCAGAATGATAAATACAGTAACAGCAAAAGCATCTTTAAAATCTATTTTGAGACAGACATCCACACACACTGAAATACTATACACACTGGCTCTCATTTATCAATCTTGCGTGAAAACGGTTGCAGATCTGAGCACGCGTGACTTATGAAGCATTCGTAGCTGACCAAATCCAGCGTACCAATGATCGGGTCTTGATAAATGCGGCGGGTGAATTTGATCGTCATTAACAAGTTACGCCGATGGTTACGCCGTTAAATATTCCTGGTTAGGAGGCCTCGCCCACTGAGGTCAAACGTGGAGAGAATATAAACTTCTTCCGAGATGGAAATCGGCATCCTCGCATCTGAAGTGGGTCAAAACAAAGATGTGCTTTTTGGCAGTCTGAGAACAGGAATTTAAGGACCTCATAAAAACGCTGTGTGCTGCTTGATGCAATAAATAACACATTAATAGAAATTAACAGAACCCTAAAAAAGCCTGAATAAAATGACTAAATGTTGTCCCTTGTCTGTTTTTTGAATTCTTATAGCCAATTTCACCTAGGATACTTCAATCACATTACTGATTAAATTCTGCGCTGCGTTTGCAAAAGTTGAAGGTAAAGTTTACATTTTAAAAGCGATTCATGAGGTCCTGTCTCCTGCGTATAGCCCCCAGTGGAGGCTGTGCTGGCCACGGTTCCCTGGACATTGGTTCCTGTGGCTGCGCCGGCACATCGAAAGGTGTCCATCCAATTCATTTTATTTTGTTATGTTTGTTTTAAAATGCGTTTTGATCTGTTCTGAAAATGTGGCTGCTTATGCTTAGATGACAGCTGAGGTTTGTTTCATAATTATGTTCAGACTGACCAGATTTTGCGTGCACGAGCTCAGGCCTTACATGAGACCTGATCGTAGCTTTCACTCATGTCCAAATTGATAAATACCGAAGCTTGCGTGGAACTGGTCATATGCATGTTTTTCTGCCGTACGGTCGCTTGATAAATGAGGGCCACTGTTTCCAAGAGCATCGCGCTGATGTCGAATGTAGCAGACAGGATGAATGCCAGGAGTAATGCTTCAACGGGAAAAGCACGCCAAAATGTCTTGTGTGTGCGTGTTTGTGTATAGTTACCTGCTGAACATCTGAATATGGCACCAGGTCACTCGCAAGCACTTGGTGTGGCTGGCTGGTGAGCGAGGGAAGAGCGAGGGCTTTTTTCTGGGGCAGGCTGTTGCTCAATACAGCAAGTTTTGTACTGGAACAACGGTAAACCACAAGCTTACTGCTATTACTTAAGTTTGAGAGTTTAAAAACACACTTTGTACACACAAACATCCCTTTAGCACAATCTAGAAATGTATCATAAATGTACATAGCTGCAATGTTTGGTGGAAATCATTAATACACATTAGCTTTATGTAAAGGTTGATGGGAAAGGCCTATGCTGCTATCCCGATCAGCCTCTCAAAATAGCGAAAGAAAAGATTTTGCTTTATATTCATCATTACATAGCAAATTACACAGCAAACGTTGCCACTGGTTTGTTTTCTGACTGCTACTGGTAGCATTATTGTTGCGTTCAGGAACTGAGGAACCAGGTAGGTGGCAGACAAAATTTAACAGTCAAAGCAAGACTTATGGGGAATCATACTGAAGGTTGATAGTGTTATACTACGGCTATTAAAATGTGCTATCAACATTTAACCTGCAACAGCTACAACATAACGAAATGTTAAGTCAAAAGCTGATTCATTTCCTCTTTTACATATCTTATCATTTTGAACAGTGTTTACAGTGTCCATCAAGTTTATGCCACCCAACACAAGTGTTCCACTACCCAGCATATGCAGTAGACCTCCTGTGTCAATAGAACCTAAGTCCTAAGAGCATCTCAGAAGTTTAAATAGCTTACTTTCTTTAAATGACACTTAAATCAGCAACAGGTACAGCAGATATGACAAAGGCTATATTTAGCATATGAATAATGTTAATGCTAATGGAGTCAAATACCCGTGCCATGTTTTGAGTTAAGAGAAAAAGTATTGTCTCAACAGAAACCAACACACTCCCATACACATACAAAAATGCAGAGCAACAACCAATCCATATCAAACACTCACAAACCTGTATTGCCGAGCTTTGTCCATATATTCATGCTGCTCCATCATGACAGAGTCAGCTGCTGAGACATCAATAATGTTCCTGCACAACAGCCGACACAACAACTTTACTGAAAGACCGCACGTATTACTGCTTTTTTAACGGGAAATGCATGCAGAACCTGGCTCATGTGCAGCTGCATGAGAGAGGGAGGGTCTTACTGTGCTGTTTTGGTGAGGATGGATGTCAGGAGGGCTTGTTCATCCGTCCGTGCTGAAGGGACAGCGGTAGTGTTGCAGTCTGTCCCATTTGGGGGTTTGCTGACAGGGTTTGGGTGGGGGATCAGCCGCTTACGTTCAGGGTCCTCCAAAAGAATGATAAAATAAAAACCCATGATAAGACAAGAAACTAGAGGTTCCTTAATTACTCCCTCAATGGGGAAATTCCAGTGTACTGCAGTGAATGGACAGCGCGGGGATCTGCATCAATATAAATAAAAATAAAAACTGCGACATAAATTAAACAGTAGTAAAATAGAAGCAAATGGAGACACACACTATAACATAAAAAGAAACATGAAAATTTAAACGGTAGGAACCATATAAATAATATGAATGTGATGTTTCACATTTGAACTGAAAAAATGCAGGTGCTCCTGAATGAACTGAAATGATATATTTAAGTTATTCATTATTTTTGTTTCGCTTTAACTTGAGGTTGTTACAAAAGTAGAAGACTGCATTTTTCAACTAAGGTTAAACACATTGTACAGTTATACCGCTCATAGACACTGATTTAAGTTACATTTTTAGACAATTCTCTTAAAATAAATGTCAAGTATCATCAGTATCTGCCTCACTCTGAACTGACCAACACATGACGATATTAACTCCTGATCCTCAAGTAGTTCAAGAAGTTTACTCGTGTGCGAAATCCTCACAGAAACAAACTAAAATCATTCAGATTTTAGCCAACCAACTGGGCCAGGAGCCAAAGCACTGTTTTTGTGAATTACTGGTTATTATTTACAAATAAGACCTACCATGACGAAACTTGCATTTACAGATAATTTAGCTTTATTTGTCAAAGAAACATTTCTTATTTCCACTATACCACCTCTGCTAATAAGCTGCAGTTGACTCTGCATGAAGGAACAGACTCATTTCCTCAAACTAAGATAGCTTGGGATCTTGAGTCATATGACACAGCGGACATCAATAACTCGGGTTCAGCAGTCATGTTTGTTGTGGTTGAGCCGGTTTATCGTGCCATTGCATGCATTAAGCACGTAAATGGAAACGCTAGTGCTAGTCTATCAAACTTTACTCATAACCGTCTGGTTTCTGAATACAATTAGCTCTATAACGTCTGAGAGCGTTCTATTACACCAGTTTGGCTCTCTGATGTCAAATTTTTCTTCATGTGTGTGCCAACAGCAAAGCTAGGCCTTACTGTATACCCAGGGGCTTAAACTAGCAAGCTAACGCTGCTTCTAACGTGTCATGTCACTTTAAACTGCCGGAACAATAACCAATTGTGAACCTCAGCGCGATTCATTAAAGGTATTTTATGTTTCAAATGTCGTCTAAAGCTCAAACAATGTCATGTTCTTCCTAAGCTTGAGTAAATCTTGAGTTTATCGGGATAATTCAAGCTAGCTAGCCGCCAACTACCTGCTCTGTGGTCTCGTTTTCGCTGCTGTAACAGCAACCCATGGCGGCGTCCGATACACTCCAGCTTCCCTGTTGACCAACCGAAACCAGGCGTGCTTGACTTCTCCAGCGAACATACAACTTCGTTTGCTTTTATGTTAGTTTCAACTAAACGTGGACGGGCTACTGTCGTCCGCAGCACCTCGGACGAGCTATCACATGACAGTAGCACCGCTGCTGCGACAACACAACTGCTACTTCCGGTATTTGAGAGGCGTCTATGGGCGTCTGCACATGGGCGTCTGTGGCCTTTGTCACGTGATGCCGGAAGCTTTTAAACGCGCGTTCCCTTTAAAAGCCGAGCACGAAAAGCAGCGAGAGCGCAGTGACTCACTGTACAGAAACTACCACAGCAAAGACAAAATATGTGTAAGGGACTTAGCACTATGCCAGTCAAGATGGATTTTCATTAATAGGTATAGTTAAAATATCAAAATGTACTTTTAAGACTTTAATGATTTCAGTATACATTAATTGTATCAATCAGACCTCAAAAAAGTCACACACAAAATCATTTGCCCCTAAAATATGTACAATACAATCGTCCATGGAGTTGAACTTTTTGCGGCATTAATCTCCGAGTGGTTTGTTTAACCCCCGTGATATGTTTGCCATCTTAAAACAAGGCGGATACGCATAGGCTTACTTCTGGTGCTAATCCGAGTAACCTGTCTGCGTATTCAAAAAAGACCACAGCAAATTTGAGGACATACAAACACTGCAAAGTTGAAGTTCAACTGCTTGCCGTTGGTTCATTATATCATCAAGCAGAATCAAATCGGCAACAGCGCGGTACAGGATGAGACTTGTTGGTGCTCATGCTGCAGTCTCCATTGAGAAAGATGAAAGCGTCTCTGACACCCTCTGGCTGAGTTTGATGACAGAGTGCAGCGCACGCGCACACACACACACACACACACACACACACACACACACACACACACACACACACACACTGCTTCCATTACACCACAGTTTAATTTCAGCTCCGAGCAAGCGTTTCACAACACCGTCTGTATGGCAAACTGACGGTGCTCCTTGGTGTACACAACGCCATTACTCAATGTCCATTTACCTTGCCCTGGGCTTCCAAACCCATCTTGTTTATCAGAGGAAGGCCTTTGCATATTTCTTGTTAAATTGTCTCAAACACGTCTCTTGACTTGGCTGATAGTTTTGAAGTCCTTCATTTGTTGGGCTTTTTTTTTTTTTTAAATCATCACATAAGCCAAAGCTAAAACTGTAATTATCACTAAATACCAATTCAGATTACAGCCCATTGATCAAGTTTAGTGGACATTGCTTTGTGTTCACTTAAGAAAACTCTTTAAAAGAAAAAAACGGGTTTACATAAACAAATATTCGGAGGAGAGGTACAAACTATAACCTTGATTTGATTTTTTTTTAACATAAATTATTCATGAAAACGGACGCTTCTGTGGCACTTCTGAAGTCAGACACTGTATGGATTAAATATTGATTGGGTGCAGCGGTTGAATGTTTGCTTTGCTTGCGGCCGGCAGACGCTGGCGGATGTGGGGGCAGCTCGTCTGATGGGGAGGTTTGGTGAGCGGCGCCTGCCCTCTCATTTACCCCCCCGCCCCACCCACCCCCACCCCCCTTTACCTTCTCTTCAGTTTCCACCACACCTCTTTGTTTACACCTACAAAGCGGTCAAGAGCAGGCAGGAGCGCCGCAGCTCCGGTGGGACGCAAAAAGACAACAACAACAAAAAAAACAACAACAGCAATGCTGTCTGCGCTCGTGTGCGTTTTGCTTCTCGGAGCTTCCTCTCGCGCCTCTGACGTCCTGGCTCCCGCTCAGCTCCGGCCGCCGCCGCTCGGGTTCAGCTCCTCGGTGCGTTCGGTGTGCAAGCCCATCCCGAGCACCCTGTCTCTGTGCCACGGCATCGGCTACAGGCACATGCGGCTCCCCAACTTGCTCGGCCACGACTCGCTGCGGGAAGCGCAGCAGCAGTCGGCGGCCTGGCTGCCGCTCGTCTCCAAGCTGTGCCACCGGGACACCAAGAAGTTCCTGTGCTCGTTGTTCGCTCCGGTGTGCCTGCCGGAGATCAGCGGGCCGGTCAGCCCCTGCGGGAGCCTGTGCGAGGCCGTGCGAGACGGCTGCGTGCCCGTGATGAGCGCCTTCGGCTTCCCCTGGCCGGAGATGTTTAACTGCACCCGGTTCCCGCGCGGGACCGAGCTCTGCATCCCGCCGTCCGGAGAGCAGGAGCGGTGGACTGCGGAGGAGGTCAGACAGGAGGAGGCGCTGAAAGGTCAGTGGACGGATCTGTGTCAGTTTTACTACTTTTGAGGAGAAACTCACCCGTCTACCGTCATGTCAGTATAAAGTAACTTTCACGGTAAAAGAAAGTTACCACGATGTTGAATCGTGCCTGTGAATCAGTCCACTCTTGACTTGTCACTCCTGTATTTAAATTTGAGGCATTTTTTTTTTACATTCACGTTGTGGTAGGTGTTCCTGCCTCACTGCGTTTCAGAAGAAAAGTCTCGGTGTTTTTTCCATTAATTGGCATCTTGTTTAAGACCATGATTTTTCCCCATTATTAAACGACACGCAATTCTGAGATCCCTCGCAAAACCAACGGTGTTTAATTTGGCCAATCGTTTTCACTTGATACATTGATATCTATAATTGGACATTTAAAACACAGGTTCACAGAAAAATAGTGTTTTGTAATGTATGCAATGCAATTAGCCTTTGAATTATATTTTGTTATTTCTAATTTTGTTTTGGAACAGTCCCTTACGCCACTTTAACAACTGAATTTCAAAGACAAAGACTTTTTATGAGTTCTCTCTTCTTCTCTTTTTTTTTTACACCATCACACCTATGCAGACAGTCATCTAACCCTCTCTCTTGTCAATCCCCAGGGAGTGTCATTTGTGATGCCTGTAGTTTGGCTGCTGAAGGAGAGACTGACATCCAGGACAGCTTCTGCCAAAGTCCATATGGTGAGAACAGTGATGACGTAGGCTATAAGATACATCCTTTCTTCTTTGGAGGATGAGGACCAAAAACTGCTGCGTTATCATCCTGTACAGGTCCATTCTTGTACACATGGGTTTGTTTTGCTGTGTTAACTCACACGTGTTAAGCTAAGGCTCTGTCTCTGTCTCTGTTACAGCATTTAAGCTGCGTCTGGGCAGTGTGTCGACGGTGGGAGGGGACCTTCAGCTGGTGCCTCTGGCACGAAGCCGCATTTTGAGGTGGGCGGGGGGAGGTGCAGAGAGGGCAGAAGGGGTTGGAGGCGCGATGGCTCACAGTGCTTTGTGGCTGCAAGAAGGAGGCACCTGTGCATGTCCTGGCTTGGACTCTGGAGACACAAAAGAAGAGAAACACATCAATAAGAGGCAACTAAAAGTAGATGGGAAGGAAGGGAATGGGGCCCAGGGTGGATGGTTCCTGGCCCTGGCTCAGGCTGAGGAGGGAAGGCTGGTGCTGACCCGTCTGGTGAGGTGGATCCGAGGGGACAAAGAGCTGAAGAAGTTCATCAGGGCTCTCCTCAAACAGGCGTGCCCAGAGCTGTAGACGGGTAATGTTCATGTCCTACAGGTTTCAGTCTGGCAACCTGTCCTGCCGCATGCCTCGTGATCATAAGCAATCTGTAAAATCTTCATCGTCATGTGCACAAAATTTGAGTAATTGTCAAAAAAGAACAATCCCGGAACTGTGAATTAATGATTAGACTCCAAATAGATCACCTGAAAGAAAGACTGCTAAACACAGCCCTAATGAGCGGGTATTAAGAGATTATCTGTGAATCTGGCCACATTCCTGATGAATTGTTCTCAATTAACTCTGAAAAAGCCACCGAATGGAATCCAATCAAGGGCACATTTTGTGTGAAGTGGTGCGTCCCACGTGTGAAAGAGTTGTTCCAAAAATGCGTCAACATGCGTATATTCACCATGTAAGAAAGAACTGGAGTTTCACTACCAAAAACACTGGTTGGGTTCTGGTCTGGGTTCAGAGACTGATGTCATTCCAACTTTTTTTTTAATGTATTTTTGATTGCATTTGTGTACTGAAGAGGCTTTTATTCACCGAATTAAAGTGCTGTTGTGAATTATCTCTGGGATGAAATCTCTGGGGGTACCATGACCTTTACTCACAGCAGTTTAATTGTTATTCCTGTAATGATACAATATTTTGTACTGCCTATCCTACCAAATTTAAATCATACATGAATACATACAAAATAATATGACACGCATGCTTTTTTTTAAGCTACAGTCAAGTAGCAAATCAGGTGACCAAAGAAGCACTGAACAGAAATGGAATGAAATCTTTCTTATTTATCCGAATGCTGCAAATACACTTTTGTCGGACTCACGCCTGACATGATTCAACTTCATTTTAAAATATGTAGTTGAATTTTGATACAAGTATTATTATTGTATTGAATCATGAATCATTCTATAAATGAATTTTTCATCTTTACAATGGTTGGGTTTTTCTTGATCTTTCTGTCACGACGGAGCGAAACTGGACTCCCTACACCCACACACACACACACACAGACACACACACCGTTTGACGGTGATATATCAAATGTCCGCATCACTTTGCCTCTGAGTTTTTCTGCCTCTAGCTGGCACTCATATTGTGAATACTTGGATATAAAGCTGTTTGAGTGTTGGGATGTTGTTGTTTTTTAATGACAGAAAGAGCAGTAGACATGGTGATCTTACTGTCAGTGCATGGTGATTAGAAACTACCTCAGGACATTTTATGCACGTGATGCATAAATAATTTATAACCCAATTGTTTTACCCTCACAAACACACACACACACACCTCCCGTCTTTCTGCACCTGTCTCAGTTGCAGTGCCACTTTCCACAGAGTCACCAGCTTTTGCTAAACTTTTCAGGTGAGCATTAAGTTTTTTTTCACATTAAAGTAACAGATTTAATCCTGATGCATGTATTTTGTTCTATGAAGTGCGGGTGTCTTCAGTTATCTGAGGCAGTAGGAACATCTTCAGCAATGCAGCTTTGCTCTACCACAGGACCGAAGTGCGACGGGTTGTGCAGTTTCTGTGCCTTCATAGAACAAAACCTTCATTAAGGTCATAAGAAACACCTGTGTTAACCTACTATGTCATGTGGGACTTATTACTCCTCCAGGAACATCCTGTAGGTTTGCAGTAACATGTTAATGGCTCATGCCATTTAATACACAAGGTAAAATATTAGGAAAAAAGAAACTTGGCTGCTTATGCTCTGAAATAACTAGCATTACCAGTGGATTGTTAATGCTTTTGATAGATTCTATTAATATGAACCTCAAGTCACCACACTAATGACATGATTAAGTGGCTGACAGATCTTGCTGTAACAACAGCATGTTGACACAGGGTTTGACACTAAATACTGAGAACCTTGGCTGCGTTAAAGCACAGAACTGCTGCAACAGTGATTCAAAATTTGAAGGGTGTATGCCCGTTTCTCTGCAGGAGCTAGGATGGTGTCCCCTGCCATCGCTCTGGCTTTCATCCCCCTGCTGCTGACACTAATCATCAAATACCGCTACTACTTTGTGCTGTTTTACCGGGCTGTCTTGGTCAGGATATGGAAGGACTGTGTCACAGGTCTGAGCCGGGAGGAGCGTGCCTACCAATACGTCCTCACTCATGCCACTCCAGGAGACCCCGACAGCATCCTGGATGCTTTTGATGTGTGGTGCAGCAAGGTGGAATACATCAGTAACATCGGGCCGAAAAAAGGTGAGCGGGTCATTTATATAATAAAGCATCCATTTTTCAGAGTAAACATTTGCAAACAGAGTGTGTATATACTGTATATACAGTCCATATACATATACAGACAGTAGATACAGCGTGTGTGTGCATTTCCTCTGTGAGTAGGAAAGATCCTGGACCGGCTGCTGATGGAGCAGAGTCCTCTCACAGTCCTGGAGCTGGGTGCTCACTGTGGGTACAGCACCGTGCGCATCGCCCGTGCTCTACCACTGGGTGCCAGGATCTACAGCATCGAGATGGACCAGAGGAATGCCGCCATTGCTGAGAAAATCATCCGCCTGGCAGGCTTTGATGATGACACGGTGAGACACATCAACTGCACAGCCGCCCACACGGTTACGCCCAGCCTATAGGCGGAAGTTGAACATAAGAGCGTGACTCCCCTCTGTTCTCTCACCCATGGATGACCAAAGTCACAGCCAATGCAGTCCAAACGAAATGATTTATTTATCAGTGGTAGAGCCTCGGGGTGAGCACTGCTGACAAAATAAACAAAAACAATCTTCTTTGCCTATCTAACTTAACTACCAAAGAAAAGCAAACAAAATACAAATAACTCACCTTACTCCCTGAGTCAAAAACAGTACCACCCTCAGGCAGGGAGGACGAAAACAAATACAATATGACCCTGGGACCATAACAACATACACACACAAAACTTTTCATAGATGCCTCTAACGATGTGTGAATTATTTGCATCCATTTAACCCATTCTGGTTTTGTACCTTTGCTGTTTTTCATGCAGGTGGAGCTGATAGTGAACCCATCAGATGAGGTGATCCCTCGGCTGCGGTCCGACTTTGGTTTGGAGAGGCTGGATTTTGTCTTCATGGACCACTGGAAGAAATGCTACCTTCCTGATCTGCAGGTAACTAGAATAAATCACAAGACACAACACATTTTAAAATGTTCCCTGATTTATGGTTTACTGTGTTGTCTGTTGAAAGATGGCAACAGCATGCAAAATGTTAGCAAAAATTCATGAAATTACTCAATTTTCTGGTGTCATATTTAAAACAACAACAACTGAGTGACAGGTGACTCAGAATAGATCAAATTTAATTATTTTTTTTAGAGAAACTAACACACTATTGCATTATATTTGCTCAATTATTCTAATGAAGCTGAGAGACTGAAATTGTAATTTAACAATGACATGTCTCTCGAAAATAAAAATAAATTTAATTTTTGACCATTGCAAAATCACCAATGGTCTTGCATGAAAATAAGCTACTCTAAAAATGAATTTAAATGCGTATGTACATACTAACTCATGCCAAGTGCCACTGAATAGTAACTCATTCAAATATATTTCAATATGAAAGTGTGAAATCATCTGTACTGACACTTTCACTTTGACCGGCTGGTTGGAAGTGAAACCTAAAATTCTTTCAAGACAGCAAACTATTTATATCTAAACTGTTTTATCAAATCAGAGAAGTTGTTCAAATGCATTTTTTTAGCAGATAACATGATACTATGAAACGGTAATGTAAATGACACTTGCCTAAATATACCACTAATAACGTTGTCAGTTAGGTTGTATTGTTTAAGAATCTCCTTCACCTTCGAGAGCCTGTGCACCTGTGCCTGTGTGTCTCACAGATGCTGGAGGGGTCTGGTCTGCTCGGGAAAGGATCGGTGATCATGGCAGACAACGTGCTGTTCCCAGGTGCACCAAAATTCCTCAGATACATTCGCAAAAGTGGCCTGTATGAGTGGAAGGTCCACCGGGCCACTCTGGAATACAGCAGGGGTATCAGGGATGGGATGGCAGAGCTGGTGTACCAGGGAATCAATTAGGAGAGCAACACAGACTGTGTAAACCCTTGCTGCTGGTGCCCTCTCCTGGTTAAAAAAAGGCAAAAACAAACACAGGAAAATAAATCATAATGTTAACTTTAATCCTCACTCTTTATGTCAGCTGTTAAGGGATACGAAATGTTAAAATTGAATTAAAACATTTTAAAAATGGGAAATTTGTATAAGCTATCCGGAAACAGCAAATGAATTCCACACTTTTTATGTGAAAAACTAACCTCAAGTCCAGGTCCTTCATGTTGTTTATGACAAAATGAATTCATCTTTTATGTTCATACTGTAGGAGGGAAATTTCACTTTTACTGAAATCTTTGCATACATACAGGAAAGTGCCAGTAAATATCAGTAATCTTATTTCACGCAAAATAAACAACTGGTCACCGAGTTCATTGTTCACATTGCCACCACCCACATCATAAACTTGACCAACACTTAACAGTCTGATGACCTTTTGCAAACACATTTATCTGATCAAAGCTCACATTAAACCTCTTGGATGTCAACCCCATCAAGTTCTGCAGAAGAATAAAAAACTGGGGAAAACTGAAACCAAGATTGAAGCAAAATCATTTAAATACAAAGACTCAAGGCTTCACTTTATTTAAATACAAAGAGTCAAAGCATCACAGAATATTGATGGATTCTGTGCGACTTATTTTAATAAACATTCTGACGACTTTGAAAAAATTATTAAAACACGTTTCCCCGAGGACTGATTTTTTTTTTTTGTTTGAACAAAATGGTGTTATATCATGAATTCTTAAATTAAATGCTTTACTTGATGTATCATAAATGCAACAAAAGACACAAGATTATGCAGCAGACTGATGCTACACTCATCTGTTAAATGATCTGCGAGTCTCCTTCATAAGTAACAAATTATTCAGCTGACTGAACTACAGGTTATGCTCTGTCAGCCGTTTGGATATTTTCTGTGAAGTGACACATGACCGCTGATATGAGAAGGTCAAAGTTCAATGGGATGAAGTGCTTGTGTTCAAGCACGGGGGATGACTCTGGGTAAGACATGAACACTCACAGCGACGTCCGCTCATGTCCAGAGCCTTACAGGCTGACTGTGGCTCAAAATTAGACAGATGCTGAAGTTTCTCAGCCTCTTCTTGATGAACATCAAGCCACATGCTTTGAGTTTAACGTCTTTTTCTGTTTAAACAGATTAAAGATATAAATCTGTGCCACAGACTTAAAGGGGCAGCAGTCCGGCTTAAATGGGAGTACAACCCCAAAAGTCCTCTCCCTTAAATCATCCACTGGTCTTGATCCTGATCCTGTCCCTCCATATCCACCTGACAAACACAAAAAGAAAGGAAAAAAGTTCAGAGATCCCAGAAAAATGGAATTAAAAGTAATTTCAATTTATCTTACATATCTGGCAACTGTGCCTTCAATTAGCAAAAACATTCTACCAATTATATACTCAAACACCTCGTTGATCTCGCCATCATCAGGTGACTCATTGTAGTCGTTCATCTCATCCATGTCCTGCATGTCCTCTTCATCCTCCGAGTCTTCCTCACTGTCCTCTTCATCCTCGTCATCTTCCTCCTCCTCCTCTTCATATCCTGGCTGAGCCCAGCAAATTCAGACGACATTAACAGATGGAGATGGACGCACATGAAAGATGACCTGCTGTTTAACAAGCAAAAACCTTTGTAAAGACTACAAAAATCTAGCACCTCAAAAATAGGTTTCCCAATGGGCATCAAGTTGTTGTCCTTCTCGGCGATGCTTTGTAACTGAAGTAAGAGAGAGAGAGAGAAACATATTAGAGTCTAACCAAAAATTGCATTGGCAGTCTGTATATGTGGGCTGATTACTAATGAGAAAGTGCAGTACATATGTATTATATTTGAGGTCACTTATAAGAAAACAGTGGCTCCATCATAGTTTATTGAGTTTGTTGTTAAGTACTGACCAGTTTAATTTTAACTGAAAAATGTCTCTGGGGAGTAAAAGCACAATCTAATTTTTTTTGCTAATGTTAATCACAGTCATGTGTTATACCTTGAAACTTGTAACTTCATGAGAGCTTCGATAACCACAGGCTTAGTGTAATATCCATTACAAGTAGTAAGTAACTGTAATCACTAGCATGGTCATGGGAGCGGCTCCAGCATGCCATAAGCTCTCACATGAGCGCTCCATATTCACGTCCCTTTGATTAGGTCTCATGCACTAAGAATTTCGTACCCCACTGAAATAATCTGTGATGAGCCTCGAGTTGTATCCCACGAGACCTTTTAATAAAGCTCAAAGTGGATCATATGGTCGTGAGAGCTTGTGAAAATGCTCATCTTGCAGTATAGAATATGATACACTGTAACAACACAATAAACGCAACAATTACAATTATATATTTACTGTTGGATCCATGAGTATTGACAGTGACAGAATTTTTTTAATTTGTCTCTTTATACTACTGCAATGGTTTTGAAAAGAAGGGGTCCCCATGGGACTTACTTTCAGATTGAATTCAAGGCACTGAACAAAAAAAAGATGCCTCCTGTGCTCATCCTTAGGTTTCTTTCTTTTTTCCCCTATAAAAGGGGAAATAGTGTCCAAGGACACTGAGCAGATTGTAAAGTCCACTGAGGCAATGTGATCTGTGAGCCTAGGCTATACAATTAAACTGAACTGAACCTTTAAGGAAATATAGCCATTTTTATATAGTCAATAAGCAGTTTGATGACAGATGGATAAAGTGCAGATGGATAATGAACCACAACATCCTGCAAAAGCAACCCAGGAG
>CAAKHG010015665.1:15476-30682 GCA_901007715.1 Dactylopterus volitans | reverse complement strand
GCTCTGAATGTCTAAAAATCGCAACTTCCTTATTAAGCGCGCTTATTTCTGCATATGCGCATCAAAGCCACACACACACACACACACACACACACACACACACGCACACACGCACACACGATGGCGGCGATGAAGAGTGACATCATCGCTGTGCGGCAGGTGACGATCTCCATGGTGTGCCTGGAGCGGGAGCACAGAACCGTCCACTCAGCAGAGCACACGTAAGTCCGCCGCGCACATCGGGGCCCCGCATGTCTCTGGCGCCAGTCTCAACGCGTCCACGTGGCGCCTCTGCAGATTCAGTCACGTGGCGCTGGACGACACGGACGGCTACTTTGTGATCGGCGGAGGGAAATACGTGAGGGGCGCCGAGGGATACTTTGGACCGTCGGTTTACTACCGCAACAGAATACCAGCTGACAGCCCGGTAAGGCCCAGCGGCTGCCGCGCCGTTTCCGTTTCCGCGTCTTCCGCCTGAGTCCGATCGTCCCTCTCGTCCGCAGCCTGAAGTTGTTCTTCCAGATGTCATCAGGAGGGTGGACCTGGCCGGATGGCAGCAGGCCTGCCAACAGTTTACCCTCCGGATCAACCTTCAAATCGACTGTTACCTGCTGGAGGCCCAGCGCTCCGGTAATGGCACAACTGTTCCACTAGGTGGAGCCAGCATGACTCGGGCTCAGCGTCGGCAGCCCCTTGCGGGCCCCCTCCCACCCCACCGAGCGGCCTTTGGAGGTGAAAATGTTGATGCTGTTTTTCAGAGAGCTGTTTTGATGCGTTTCATACGTGGATGGCGAAAGACCGACGGCGCTCGGCGTGCGAGTTGCGGGAGCCGGCCGCCCCCCACGAAAGACGCACTGCGAGGCTGCTCAAATTACTGGCTTTCAAACATAGTAAGCTGATCAGCATTCATTAAACTCCACATGGGCGCATAATATCATATTATTTTTAAGAGTAGGTGATAGTATTCTGTGAGTTTTTGCAGACTTTAAATGTTCACCCCCCCCTGACCTTCTCCCAAACCAAAGTACATTTTAAATATCGGGCATCAATCTTTTAATATTTTTGTGCCGCATATTAGCTCAATCCACTCGCCCCCCCCACAAATGACTGATAGTGTGGTCTTGCTGCACATCTGTAGGTTTGTAATGACTCAGACAGTCAAAGGGTCGTGTAAACCATCTTTGCGCCTCCTTCCGCGGATGAAGATAAAATCCATCAAATTCCTGACTTGCAGAGGGAAGAGGAGGACGAGGAGGACAAAGAGGAGGAGTAGGGGGGCCCAGCCTCGCGGCGGTGGCCAGAGCACTCTTCTCCCTCTCCCTGCACAAACTGGGCAAAGCCAGCAGCACTCAAGTGTTCAGCAGCATTCTCCCACTGCTGCTCCAAGCTGGCTGCCTGTCCGACAGCCGGGCTCTGCACACGTCGTCGGTCCTGTACAGCGCCGGCCTGGGAGTCAGGAGGCGGCCCGACAAGGTGCGCGCCGCCACGGTCGGTAACGGCTAGCACATCCGGCCTCGGAGCGCGCTCACGCCGGTGTGTCTGCTGCAGGCCTGGCTGCTGGCTCTGCTGGCCGCGCGGACGGACCATCGACTGGCCCTGCTGCGTCTGGGCCACCTGCACCAGCGGGGTCTCCACGGCGTCCCCGTGGACCCGGACGTGGCCTACGCATATTACGCCAACATCGCGGAGCAGACAAACGTGGACCGTCACAACCCCTCGCCGCAGCAGGTGACGCCCCGCGCCCGCCATCGGATTCCTCGGCCACTGATTCTTCCACATGTTGTTCGCTCAGAATCGGCAATATAACTTTTCTCCAATGACGGAGAGAGATTTTTTTTTCTTTAACATTACAAAGTGGCAGCTGTTAGATGACAGTCGCACATTCGAGTCGATATCAAACGCTTTGATGAACCCTGAATTTCTGTCTCTGCCGTTTTTTGCGAGCCGTTCGTTTCTCCAACTGCATCCTGTCAAGGATCTCAACCAGATACTGACGGCCCATTTTTCTGCTGGCAGCCTATTCTGTTATGACAGGCGGCGACCGCAAAAATTAGAGCGGGACACGTGCGGCAGACTCGCACATCGAATTGCACGTTTCCTCCGAACATGTAGCTGTGAGCTTTTTTTTTGTGTGTGTCATTAGTGAGTCTGTCACTGCTGTCCATGCGTTTCCCCGTCTTTCCTTCCTCTCTCTAGACATATGTTGAGGCCGTCTACTTGAACAACGAGGAGGCGCTGAAGCTCCAGACCAATGAAGACCACCATATCTTCCAGTGGCTGAAACTGCAGGCGCGCAGGGGCGCCGCTGAGGCTGAGGTACCCTCCTCAGTGGTCTCTGCCTTTGAGCTGAATGGCCAGAAGTTGAGATGAAAAATGAACAAAGTGTGAGACTCGGGTGTGTTTCTTTTTGCTTTGTTTTGAATCTAAAATTCTGTGTCATCACATTGCGTCATGTCTCTCACTTGCGTTGCAGCAAACGATTGCGCGCATGTTGTATTGGGGTCAGCAGGGATTATCCCCGAACATCCAGGGGGCTGTGAGACACTACGAAAGGGGGGCAGTCCAATGGGAAGATCCAGTATCAATGTATGACTATGGAATAATCCTAATGCAGGTCAGGCTTACGTTCCTCATGTGATCTGTGAAATCCCCCTCTTACTATTGCGTGTTCCTCCCTATCATTTGACATTTGATGTCTTCATCTGTAGGGGCATGGAGTTGAGAAGGACGTTCCGAAAGCCGTCACTTTCTTGAAGAAAGCGAAGGACCAGGTCCTGCTCACCATCACTGCTTATGCCATCCGTTTAAGATCTTTACTGTAACGTCTGGAGCCCAAAGAAGGCCCCAGGCTCCGGCACTCGTCATTTATCCCCCGGCTGCTGCTTGATCTCGCAGGGTTTCGTCCCCGCCATGAGCGCCCTGGCCTGGTACTACGAGCAGTTTGAGCAGGACTACGAGCGAGCGGTGCAGCTGTGGGAGCAGGCCGATCGCCTCGGGAGCCCCGACGCCGCTCTGAATCTCGGGGTCATGCACGCGCGGGGCCTGTACCCCGGACAGAGTGCTGACCAGGCAAGCTGACACACACACACCCGCCGCATGCTTGCACGGTGGTGTTGAGCGGTCGTGGCACACGGTGAACGAATGACTCCTCCCCAACAGCACACGGCCTATAGGTACTATCTGAAGTCTGCGCAGAGGGGACACGTCAAAGGAGCCATCCTACTGGCCGACATCTGGACCACCGGGATTCCGGGCAGCGTCATCAGGCGTCCGTCTGATGCCGTCTTGTTAGCTACTCTCACTTTTTTTAATGTATTTTTTTAATGTATAACAGGAGTGTTTGCTCACTTCATTAAGGCATTCTGAAAATACCCGTTTGACTGATCGCAGGTGGGCGAAGTGGGCGGCCGAGCACAATGGATACCTGGGCAGCGTCTTGCGGAGAGCCTTGGATTCCTACCTGAAGAGTGACATGTAACCTCTGCTTCTCTGTTCGCACTCGTCCTGGTCCCGGATCAGTCAGGCAGCAAGCTAATCCGAGTGTCCCAACAGGCTCGGCGCGCTGCTTTATTACGCGACGGCCGCCGAGTCGGGCTACGCGGCGGCCCAGTTCAACCTAGCGTACATATGCGAGCAGAACGCGGTGGGTCACCTTAAGGCGCCTCGTCAGCGCAGGCGCGATCGTGTTGCTGTTTTACTCAGGTTTAAAAAAAAAAAAAAAAAAAAAAAATTAACTTTGTTTGCTGACAGGGAGGTTTTGTGGATGCTGACTTTGCGTTGGACTGTGTGAGGACGTACTACAACCAAACAATCCAAAGTCAGAGCCCCGACACTTATGGTAAATGGGTTTGCGTTTATATAGCACCTTTCTACCTTAACAGTGCTTTGCACCACCATGGCCATGAAAGGTGCCAACCTGCTGACCAGCAGCAGCAATTCGGGGTCAGGTATCTTGCCCAAGGTCACTTCAGCACAGTCTCTGCCGGAGTTGAGGATCGAGCCCAGTAACCTTCCAGCTCCTAGATGGCGGCTCTGTAATAAATAAAATGTGATGCTTGTGCACAGACGCAGTTTTGAGAGCTGATCTGGAACTCGGTTATTTCCTCAGCTTTCATCAGGATGGGGGACCTGTGGTACGGCGGCCAAGTCGACGGGCAGAAGGACTTGTTTTCCGCGGCGCAGATGTACAAACTGGCAGCTCAGCAGAATGACCCCCAGGTATTTAAATGTTAATTTATTTCCTAATTACGAGTGTGCGCACAACTCCATGCAAGAGCGTTCCTCCGCAGGGATGGTACAACCTCGGCCTCCTCGCCGAGGAGGGCTATAGGCTGCCGCTGTCAGTTCTGATTGAACTGGGCCTCTCGGAGTTCCACCTGGCGGACAGCGCTGCTCTTCAAACCGCTCTGTACCAGAGGTGTGTGTTTTTTTTAGTTGTTTTTTTTACTGCGTGCGCAAGGACGTGTGAAAAGTGCAGCTTCTAAAGTCTGCAAACTTTTGCCCACGTTTCCTCCTGAGCAGGTGCCGAGACTCGGAGGACACAGACTCCTACTTGCCTTGCAGCCTTGCCCTTTTTAACGTGTATCTGCAATTGTTCCAGAAGGACTACGGTGCTGCTATTAAGGTTGGTATGACGCGCAAACGCTCACTTTTGTGCTCATTGCAGCTATCTGTCATCATGCGCCTTTCATTACTACTTCAGCAATTTCCCTTTTGGCCATGTAAAACATGAAAAATGATCCACAGAAGTGAGTGAAGCGGCAGATTAGTAGGCACGCGCTGAAGAGAGAAGAGAAAAAAAAAAGAAAAGAAAAAAACGGGGCTTCTGCAACAGTGAAGATGGTGTGAAATCTTGTTGATGTGTTCCTCATGTTATTTCCCACAGCACTCCGCCGCCTCCGCCGCAGTCGCGGTTCCAACGATACTCTTAATCATCCTCGGCGTGCTCAGGAGACGGGTCTTATCTCTCAACTAGAAACGGAATTCTAATCAGGATCATCGGGGCAGCTGAGAGTTACGCCCGCCGAGGCAACACAGCAATTTCCGAGTTGGTTTACAGCCCGCATGTTTACTATCGCCATCATCACATCATCACAGAGAACAACTGCGATCGTTTACTTGCGTTTTATACAGTGTGCCTTTGAATGTATGTTCCCAAGTGTCCCGACTGTTAATAGAAAGTATTGACTCTTCATAAATAAAGTGACTGTACATACAGGTCGTCTGGACTGTCAGTGCCTGGCGCAATTCAAGGGCTCAGATCCCCAAAATATTTCCAAAAAAAAAAAGGACGTCTTACTCAACCCGCACGCCTCTTCAAATCGTGCATTTCTCGCTCCACACAACATGATACTGCTCATCAAGCATGGACAACAACTCTCGCGCTTAATTTGTAACAACTGATATTCCACCGAACCAAAATTGAGCGAGCAATTACAGAGTCTTCCCCGTGAGACTCAATCTACACTCTACATCTCATTAACACTGGGAGACAAGTTTAATTGCTTTGCTTCTGTTCGGATGTGATGGAGGCTATGCCACGCAGGTAGGTGATGATGAGCTGGGCGGACTAAAACTGCTACTTTTAATCAACTTGCTCCGACAGCTTTGGAATGAAATGTCAGGAGTGTTTCCAAATGATCTGAGTTTTGATAGTAATAATCATTAAAAAAAAATGTGCAGAACAAAACAATGTTGATTGTGGGCCTAATCCGCCTACAAGCAGCTCATCTGTGACCATGACGTCCAAAAAACATATTTTTACTGTCAGCTCCGCACCTTCGGGGGATGGTACATCATAATGTACCTCCGCGCACGTACAGTATACGTGTTGTGGGTGTTTTGCTGGGTGACTCAGCGTGTAGAATCGCAGTCAGTGTCAGAGTGTCTGTCAGGAAAGCATCAGTTCACAGTGTGGAATCTCTCAGGAAATGCCACAACACGCAATAAACCAATAAAAAAAATAATGCAGTATTTTGTTCTCCCAGTTAAATTTTCTTGCGCGCGTGTGAATATGAGAACAGAATTTGACCATCAGACTGTATAATTGTTCCATCTCACTGCAGTAAGTACACACAGCAATATTTTGCACGGTACAATGTTTGTACATCCTGTAGCTGCTCATATATATTGATCATATTGATAATGCTCGTGTCCGTTACATACTGCTCTGTTCCAAAAAGTACTTAATATAGTTTCTACTGATTTGTTTATCTATATGATTTGTTTAGATATTGTTCATACAATATCTAAACAATTTAACAATTTATACTTTGTAATATTAGTTATATTCTTTGTTATATCTTGGCACTTCTTCCCTGTATATTCATGTTCACACTGACATGGAGCAACTGTGACCACACAATTCACTCTGGAATTAATAAAGTATTTCTGATTCTTAGAGACCACTAACTAACATTTCAGCACAATCGTATGATTTCTGGCAGCATTTTTAGGCTTTTAAAATAAGGTAAGGGGAGGGGCTTGCTCTTGGGGGAGGGGCTTACTGGGTCGGCCCCCTGCGTGACGCGGCAACGTCATTAATTGGCAGCGGGAGTTCCAGTTGAGGCACCTGCTGCAATTTTGGATGAGCGAGTTAGTCACGGATTACGAGGAAAGTCTAAAAGAAGAAGAGATGAGAGCGGCGGGACCATAGACATATATGTTATATTTTATCTGTCTATGGGCGGGACCGCGGCAGCGGACGAGGCTAATGCAGCCGTAGCTAATGAAAACCTTTAGCATTAGCCAGCATGTCAACAAGAACTGCGCATGTGCGTGGAGGAGCGCCGCTCCGCCGCCTTTCACCTCTGCTGCGGGTCCCCGAGCGATGGGAGGTGGACACAAGCAGGTGCTCCGAGAGGGATGCAGGTGTGTCCTTCTGCCGGTTAAGTTTACATATTCTCGTAATTTAATGTTTTTTTCTTCTTCTCTTAATGTGGCCCTAATACTCCGTCGTAACTTGTCTAATGACGCTCTAGAAAATAATTTCTAAAAATTGGTCAAAACATCCCAACCGAGCGCTTCCGGAGTCATGTTTTAATGACCATTTCTTGTTTTATTCTTGGTTCTGTTGGTGAACACATTCAGCAGACAATTGAGCTTAAACTGAACAGAGGCGCCTTTGCCATCAGCAAAAACCTGCTTACAATTTACAGACTCTGCTGTGGGAACGCATATATACATATATAAGCATGCTAGCTTGCAGCATGCTACATCTTGGTAAAACGGTCTTCAGGGCTTGATGTGGCTGGACACCCCACCCAACTGCAGACTAGCAGTCCAATAACCGAAACGCTGCGTACACGCCCTAAATTGTTAGTCCATTTTCTGAAACGTTATCAAAAGTTAATAAAGTGGCGTAATTGCGGTCACAGGGCAGAAACTAGCTGCCTCGAGCCTTGCTTCAGGTCTCAGATAAAGCTTTGCTTTCTTTTTTAAAGACCTGCAACGGACATGAGAAGGCCCAAATTTGCCCTGGAATGGAACTGTCTGCGTCTCGGATTGTAATCGTCAAATCGGTTTCAGGGGAAAAGCCAGTTAAAATGAATACTTGCAAGCTCAGTGTGCACGCAGCATGGGACATTTGGGCCATGTTTGTCTCAGATGGCCGCCTCCACATGGCTGTGATGTGACCTGAAGCTCGTCCCATGCATGAGAGCCCCCCCTTGGCCCTCTTCCTAAAAAAAACAAACAAACCCTAAAATGAAATTTCGGTCGCATTACGACAAATTCCACAACATCCCTCGCTGAGCTGTTGATTCAGTTTTTTACAATTCAGTTTGTGTTTGCTGCCACGAGGAAATCGTAGGTAGGATCGTAGGAGTTTCGGCAAGCCTTTGATCTTTTCCACAATGTCCAAGCACTCATTTATTCACAAAAGCTATGAGAGCTGCTTCTAGGAAGGTGATATTATGGGCTGCTCTCCCAGCAGTTTTTTTTTTTTGTTTTTTTGGGGGGGGGGGATATATTCGGGCTTGATTGTGCATTATACTATAACCTTGAAACTGGGTTTCGGAATATTGCTACACGTGTTTTCTATCTTAAGGGCAGGATCTGTGAATTCAAAGGTGATGATGGCATATGACTAATGTGCCTCCCGAGCAGCAGGGTGTGAAGTCAGCAGACAGACCGTCCTTCATCGATCGCACGGAGTTCAACTCTTTGTCAGCTATTGTTTTTTGCGAAAATTGGCAAATCCTCATGACCGCGAGCGTTTTCCATTCCCTAATGACTTGTGCTCCGCTTGTGACTGGAGACGTTGCAGAGTTCCCAAAATACAGCAAATGTGTCTGAAAATCTAAAGCAATCAAAGTCCTTCATGCACAAAACGGGAGAAGAAATGAGGCGGCCCACCATATCGCGGCTCAGATGGGCCACGTCTGAGCCCTAACTTCAAGAAAACCATGACAACCAGTGTCAAGCATTTAAGCTTTCGCATTCTTGTGAGGACCGCATCTCATCTGGTGAGAGCCATTTTCCCTGCAATTTCTGTTTTCCCCGCGTCTCGTTCTGAATTTCAAATGTCCTTCTTTACCCTGTGCACTGAAAGGCTGCAGGGTCGCACATTTCAATGAGTGCCTCAATGAGATGCCGCATAGATTGTGATTTGAGTGCAGGGCGGCCCGGGCTCGTGATGGCTGGGCGGAAGCCGAGATGCGAACAAATGAATAGAAAAGGAGACGCAGAAGGCATGTGAAATCAAATTAGTTTAACTCTTGTGATTTTTGCTCAGTGCACACTGGCTCACCAACAATGGGCCCCATGACAATCGACATTATCACAGCAATCTGTCTTTTTTCTTCTTCTCTCTTTTCTTTTGCATTCCCATCTATCAGTTTTCCTCTTTTTCTCTTTTTTTCCCCTTTCCTCTAGCCTTTTCCCTCCCTCTGTCTTTGCAGATGGGCTGGTTGGCTGGTGAAAGGGGGGAGAGCTGTGCTAGTTGTGAGTGTACAGCAGCGAGTCGCACTTGGACAACAGTTAGGGCTGCAGGAACAACGTGGACGCACAGGTAACGGGGGTGTGTGTGTGTGTGTGTGTGTGTGTGTGTTTCATGGAGTTGGGATTTAAGTTCGTCATCTATACAATTAAATGAGTTTTGTAAAATTTCAGCAGTTCTTTTTGTAACTGAAGACTTGCTGTTTATTTTTAGACTTAGTATATCCGACAGCACATTTGTAAGATGGCTAAATGAATGCACTGGCGATGCGGCGTTTGTCAGAGCAGTCCTCAGCGTTTAAATCTGCATTATGTTCCTATATTTTTAATCACCAGATGTGAAATGAGTGGCATGATTCATGCTGAAAGTATGTTCTGCATTGGCATTTGTTTTGTTTAGCGTGCTGCTGTGACTCTTTGACTCATAAACGGCCAGCAGAAAAGAATCAAAATGTCAGTGCCGAAAAATGTTCCTTAAAATGCAGGTAAAGAATCTGTGCACAGTAAACAGTGTCTGCATACTGCATCTCCTGAATTGTAGTAAAGCAGTAATATTATTTATATTTTAAGGCCCCTTTAACTCAGACATGCATTCTGTTGTCACTGCATTCGGATGTTTGCACTTGATTGTGCAGAATAATGTATGTCAAGAGTTTGGGGCCACTAGGATGTGAGAGGGGAGAGTTTGGAGAGTTTCAGGCATCTGCTTTCATGGAAAGGCATGATTTTGACATCACTAGCAGCCTGGAGCCAATGGTTGACCAGTATTCAGCTGGGATGATGCGGAAAATGAGAAATGACTGTTCCCTGATGTAGGATACCAGCAGTTAATACAAAATGGTTTTTAATTTAAATAGTTTAATAGATTCTGAACTTTTTTTTGTGTGTGGTAGAAAAACATGCAATGCAATTTATTATAGAGGTAGGATTAAACTATAATATACATCCTAAAACATGCCTGGAGGGGATCTTCAAATGAGCGTGACCGACTCAAGACAAACTGTAGACAGAACAGTTCTTACTGTATTTCACTGTGGGTGAAAACATGTACCATTATGTATTTTTATTCTCATTGACCGTTCAGCATTTAATGTTTTTTTTTTTTTTTTTTTTTTGGAGCAAAATGCCAAGAACATGCGCTCTTAAATGAAAGGATCTACTGAAATTTGGCCAAAGGCATCCCACACAAAGTTTGTGCTCATGAGAAACAGCTGCAGCGTTAGTTGCTGGACTCATTCGCTGGCTGTTTGTGGCGAGCTACAAAAGCACATGAGTGGGCAATCAAAGCGAGCTGAAAATGTGATGCATATTGTGTTTGAACACGACTTGCTTGACTGGTGAAGCGCAATCTTGAAATGAGAGACGACAACGACGGTCTGGATTCGGGGGAAAAAAAAAAAAGGCATCTCCTTTCTCACTTGCCTACACAGCGCTGCTCATGCAAAGAGCAAGTTGTAACATGTACTTCATGCTGGATGCATATGCATGACGACATTCCTCATACATCAATAATGTCCTTTGACATTAAAAACTGATTGTGTTGCTCGCCAGTACTCTTAATTAACATAAGTTAACGTAATGCTTGGTTTGGCCGTTTTATTAAATTTTATTTTATTTCAAGCAGTGTACAAATCCCAGTATTGGGGGTAATTTAAAAACGGTGTTGCTATTAGATAGTCCACCAGAGGAAAATTTATTTTTAAATCCATTGTAAATTAGGAGTAAACAATCCAAAGAATTTTCAAAATCAGTGATTTTGATTTCTCCTTAATGTTAATATGTGGTTTTATAGTGTGACAAAACGGTTGACTCATGCTTGAAGGGAACTAGCTTGTGGAATGTAGCATCCATGACAAAAGGAAAAATGACAGATTGCCATGCTTACTTTCAGACAGTCATTGTTTTGCACATGGTTTTCCACAAAAAGCTCCAGAAATAGCTGTGTAGAGAATGAAAAATGAGATCCTAGGCGAGACGTTGAAGTTATTCACTCTCACCCACCGAGCCAATCACAGCGTGATATCAGATTGCTTGTTGCAGTTTGCCACCCGAGACGCCCCAGATTCAATAACAATTTCAAATTCTCAATGTTTGGAAATAGTCAGTACTTAATATTTACCTTTCATTAACTGTGGCAAAAGTTGATCGCTGCTGCCCTGTGGAGTTACAAATAAACATGGTATTCAGCTTACACGTCACCATTTTCCCTCCTACCCACCCAAACTTGCATAATGCATTCCAGAATATGATTTATTTATTTTATTTATTTTTGCAAATGGGCTTAAAAATGTCAACTGTCCGGGCATGTGCATGTTGGACTGAAAATTCAATGAACCAGATTTGCTAAACTGTTCTTATTCCATTTCTATCAGTTATTTTGATGTTTGCTCAAATATTTCACTTGAGCTGTTGATGAGGAAAGACTACTCCAGTCCATGGGCGGTGGATATACAGTACATTTTCATCTCCAAAACTGTGCCATGAAGATTTGAAAATTGTTGGCAAGATCATTCTTTTTCCACTAATGGCTGTGATGCCAATATTTAGCACTTTCTGAGTCCTTTCTGCCTCGTGAGCACAGCGGCCTCATATTCTTTTCATACCAGCTGTGTAATGGGCCTTTTCACCACCTGTGTCAAGGCTTGTCAAATTAAAATGGAGAATCTTTTCTCTAGTTTATTGCGCTCTTACAGTTGTCTTCTACCTCTGTTTCACTAGCTGAAGGTGTCATGGCCATGAGGAGCCAGAGCAGGGTGGGATATGGAGCTCTCCCAGCCGGTGCTCCATCTTCCACCTCCCGCCTTCTTCTCATTCTTTTCGGTTGCTTCCTGGATGTCCAGGCTCAAGGTAGGACTTGAAATTTTTCTGTCCATTCTGTTTTGTGTCTTTCCCTGATGGCAAATAGTTATTGCACAATATTGACACTGTGATGATGATGTGTTTTACATATGCACCCAAATGTGGGCATTTCACCATCCCTCACATAGAATGGCGGTGTTAGAGATGAAATAATGAATCCCATAAAGGAGAATTGTTGAAAATATGAAACTGGTTTTGATACCAAAAAAAAAAAAAAGATCCGATGTGAATCAAAAGTGCGTAATCGGAACATGTTGCATTCAGGTGGTGGGATTTTTGTGCCATAACAGAGGTTATCAGAATCAGAAGTACTTTAATCATCAAAGTGAATTTGCATATGGGTGTTTACGTTTTCACTTGTAGTATCTAGCTGATTAATTCTGAGTATTGGTGTTTGCATTTTCATCGGCATTTTAACTTGTAAATAAAATATTCAGTTTTAGTACCCAAAGTATTTAGTCTGAATTAGAATTTGATGAGTCGAGATTAAACTTTTAACTTTTCTTTTTAGATCAATATTTGTGTTTGTACAGCACTCAGCACTGTATGCTGAGGTTAATTGTGGCCAAAAAGAAGTGTTTTAAAGTACTATTTTCATATCCTTATGCTTATCGGCGCCATAGAAAATGACATGAAATACCACAACATGCAGTAGTGTTAAGGCTACTTTGTACTGGCCAGCTGTGGTGTGCTTTTATGAATCAGAAATGGAAAGCAAAAACATAATTCCGAATGAGACCGTGAGAGTTAATTATTTAGCAAATAGGACTGATTCAGTTGACTGCTTTCCTGAAGCAAAACATTTCATCTGGGTATGCATGGTTCTAATGGGAAGTTATTTTGTATTATCTGTGTATAAGTGTGTGTGCAGCAGATTTAATCCTCATATCCCAGGGAGACAAGGCCACTATGCCCTCTGCTGTCAAAGCCCTCCACTGGCTTCCTTGCCGCCATGTGACTGGTTTTATTTATAGCATGGCAGAGATTGCTACACTAACGAGTGACAGGGGCTCAAAATGCATGCATGCACACACAGGCGCCACCATCACACGCACGCGCGCGCACACACACACACGGAAACACAAAGAAACACTCACACAAACATGCAAACAAACAATCACGCAAACATGAAAAGAAACACACACTCGCACTCACACACACACAACAAACAAGTGCCAAATTTAAGGGGTGGTAAGGGGCAGCAGCAAGGTTAATGCACAAGGATTGCTAGCTGTGTATCCAGCCCTCATAAAAGGAGCTCTGATTAATGGCCCTCAGCTGTGGCATATGCCAGGGTGAGCAGTGTGGGAGGACAATAGGACAAATGCCAGACAGGAGGACATCTTTGAAAATAAACATCATTTACTAGACATTTGGAATAATGAGAACAGTTACCCTTGTCTGTATGACCCTATGTTTCCCTGTCAACTTTTTTTTTTTTTTTTTTTTTGGCCATGATGTTTATATTTCCTCAAATAGTGATCAGGGCTTGCATGTACTTCATTTGCAGACGGTCCAAGCCTGGACCAAGGACTTGGCGCTGGCATGTGTTTTTCCCCTGGCCTGTATTTGAGGCAGGCCATTGTTTGTTTGTCTCAAGAGACCCGACTTTTATTTGAATACTGTTTTTTATTGGACAAAATATGGTATATACTGTAAACTTATGATTTAGTTGGGGTAAATTTGGGCAACGAGGATTCAGCAGAGAAAAAAAAATATCTGTATAATATTCTAGTTGTTTTTTTTCCCCTTACATTGTAGGAAACATGAAACATGCCCATCATAATTTGATTTTTTTTTTTTTCTATTACTGCAAAAGAAGGGCATTGTAAGTCAGAAGTGCTGCAATTCCCCACAGTGGAGAGGTTGAAACTGGGGAAAATTTTGCCTAATTGGACAAATTATTTTCAATTAGTTTCTTAGTGATCCACCTTTTAAAATTTGATTTCATCGGTTCAGCTATATATTGGTCTATTTATCCATTATTTTGTGCATTTAACACGCAATTACTTATGGTTGTGTGATCTGATAGCCTGGAAAAGAGCTTTGTCCACCTCTAATAGTCTTTATAACCATTTAGAGATGACTGTGCTTTGTGTCTTGAAACATCCAGTAGAATCTGTTTTGTTTGAAGCTTATTCTGCATAGTTCTCACCAGTCGTTAACAGGAGGCAGTTTGATTGCATAGTGCATGTTAAGTTGAGAAACTCAATACACTTGGACAGCGTACAAATAGGATTAGGAGTTTGCTGCCAGTCCTAGAGATTATACAGTTTTTACGAGATGGAGTTATTGACGCACAGTGAAACGTGCCAAAAGATATTTCACTTTAAGATACTTGAGTTTGCTGTCAAATTTAATGGCAACTTTAAGTAGGGTTGCAAATTTTATACATTTTCTGTAACTATGAATTAAACAATAACGATCAGTAGTTGATTAATCAGTAATTATTAATAAGATACAAAACACACGTTTTTCTCAGGTTAGATTTTATTTAATTATAGTGGTACGTTTGTTATGCGCATGAGGCGCAAACAATGGCAATTCACTAATTCCTCTGTTGTCCCAGTTGTTTGTTTGTGCTGCAGATGTGAAGTTAAACCCTCTAGGAGAATAGAAATTAATCTGTAATCTCCTAAGAAGTGGTACATGAGATGAACATTGTTGGTTAGTGCATTTTTAATTGGCTAAATTCTCAAACGCAATTTATCATGCAGAGATTGATGATTAACATCCCTAATTTTAGGTGCCATCATGGCCTGCGTAGGTCATACTTCTCTCTAGTTGCCTGTGGTTTTTGGCAGACATCTTTTGTCATTTCTTTTTCCCATTCCCCTTAACTCTTTACTTGCCCAGCATCTCACCCACGAGCTGCCCCCCTCCTCACATGATCACTCCGTCACTTCCTTTGTCATCGCTGGCTTCCTGCCCATCTTATGTCCTGTATTTGAACATATGATCTTATTTGCTTTTGGATGATAAATGTTGGCCTCGCTGATGAACTGTACCTGATTGCCTAAGTTTGAGTGTAAAGTAAAGCTTCAGAGTGAAACAACAGCGCTTTCGTGGCTCAATATGAACAGATATCACCACATTTCAGTAAATATATGCATTAAAATTTGCATAGAACACCTATCCCAGGCTACCTCAATTAAACGGAAAGCTTCTTTTTGACTATTTAGAGAACAAGCATGGCGTTGTTCTCCTTTCAGCCACAATCACTGCAAGTACTTTGGGGCATTGACTCATACAGGTGTGAACACAGCAAAGTAGCTTTCCTGCCTGAATTTTATTTGCAAACAGATGCCAGCACATGACCTCTCATTTTGGATTCATAAGATGGAAAACAAAGAGGCACACAGCATTTAGCCCTTCCTAGTGCAAGTTCAAATTTGAAAAGAATGACACAC
>CAAKHG010015661.1:0-13230 GCA_901007715.1 Dactylopterus volitans | reverse complement strand
ATTGTAAGCATGTATGCGTTTCACACTGATTACAGCCTCAGAGCCAGCTGCACGCCGAGCTGCTTGTTTTTAACACTAAAAATGAAAATAGAGAAAATAGAAAATACTAAAGGAAAAATGTACATATATATATATATATATATGGTTTTGAAACTTGTTTTCATACTGTACAAGCATTTCCATTAGTTGATTTCTTTAAACGAGACTTCAAGGACTCTTTTACAGATTTGATCAGGGGGATATCTACAGTACAATCAATCATTTCCTTGGCCTTGATCATACCAATAATATTTCACACACCAATAATATTTCACACACCAATAATATTTTAGTCATCAGATACCAAAAAAAAAGAAAAAAGAAAAACATTTACAGTATTCTTACCTCACAGCTGACTGTAATATGATCTCCAGATGATCTCTCCCTCATTTACTGCCCTCGTCCCTGTCAGCCATCCTCCATCCCCGACTGCATTCTTCCATCGTATTTGCAAAATCAACAGTGCACATTTGCATGGATGCACATGTGATGGAAAGGTCACAGGTTTGAATAGCTGGACCAGTTCAGCTGCCCAGTGCAGGAGACCCCAGTTAACACTGGGCAGCTCTCAGGCAGTAAACATGTTTCTCTAGATAGATTTTTCAGCCTCTGAGACTAATAATGTCTGTCATATTTACAGTTGCATTCTGTCGAGCCATAACTTCATGTTTTATAATGTCACAATAGCCATTTCAGACAACACAAAACATTGTTTACCTCTGTGAGCAACTTGTCCATCTGCTTGGTTCGGTTTGTACCAACCTACATAAGCACCCGAGTCAGTCGAGGTTTAATTTAGCGGCTTCATGCGTCGAGCTTTATTGAATGGCCACATTAAACAAATTGAAATTCATCTGCTTGAGGGCTCGATATGAATGAACCACTACTGGAGATACAAGAGTATCTCAAACAAAGTGAATTGTCGACAATGAATATGAAATAAAAGCCATTATGAGTGAATTCCAGAGAGGATCAAACAGAAGAAGAAACAAAAAGGAGATCATTTGTATTTATTTTGATCATCTCACAACCTCTATGGAACAGATACATATGCCTCTCTGTCTGCTTATAATTACTCCCTCTGGTATCGTTTGGGTGATAATAATACTGTATAACACCATACACATTCGGGCATACATAATCGCAGCCTATTCCCCATCTAAAACCAGAGATAAAGTGTAATAAAAACATCAATACTTTCCTTTAAAGAGCTCTATTATTAGGGCTGTGTAGCGTTGCTTTTAATCTGCTTTGCCTAACGTTCATTTTACAGACGCCGGCATAGAAAGCTGAACTGCGCATATTTATAATGACAATAAAGATGGCTAAGCTCAATGATTCAGTACTACCTATGTATGCCACCTATAATTTTGTTGATTAAATGATTTTTACAGGTGATTCACACCTCAGTTGCAGGTGAATCTATATCAGTGACTAATTTATGATATTAGTCATATTTCTCTCTAATTGTCACGAGCCATCAGGGAAATTTAGAGACTCGTCCGCCATTATTAATGTCAATACATGTTAGCACATTGACTTCTTAAGTAGGTAGAGATTGCCGTGGCAACCTCACATCCAGCATACCAAGACATCAAGCATGATTCCTCGCCGTGCCAGGCTGTCAGTTACTGTTGACCCCCACCTGCTCTGCCGATTCCTACCGGATTACCTTAAAAGCCTGTGAAATAAATAAAGCTCTCTTCTCCTCAACTCCCCGTGGTGCTCCAGCTTCCTTTGACCAGACTAAAACTGAGGCTTCTCTCCGTTCCCAAGATTTAAATATGACAGTGGGTGGGTGACGTGCCTCATTTTCACTTCAAGATTAAACATGTCTCTGCTACACTCCTGTCAGCAAGACGTCTGCACAGAAGTAAAGCACGTGGAGGCTCTTTATTGATGTTGTGATCAGCCTTTCAGAAGACTGTCTCTTTGGGAGCCAATTTAGATTTAACAAGACCGCCGTGGGGGTGAGAGGGAGGGGGGGGGAGGGGAAGGGTGCTTCATTGAACACATCATCACCTGAGAATAATTGGGGACATAGAAGGTAGGATACAATGGGAAGGAACAATCGTACATAACACACCGCTGAAGTGGGAAGGTTTCTCTTAGATAACGAGAGTGAACAAGGAAGGGATAGTGAGTTCATTAGAACTTGAAGTAACGCAGAGTATATGTGCTCTTGTAAAAGAATTCCAATGGCGCCCATCCATTGGTAAAACCCGGGAGATTTGCTGTAGGAGGCCCATGAGATGTTTAGGTACTAAAAAGGAGACAAAGCACCACGAAGTCCCCAATGCATGTGTTTGCTAGCGAGAAATCAAGCGGCCACACACAACAACAAGACAGCCAGAGACTGCAGGCCCTCAGCCAGACTACACTTGGTTTTTTTCAATAGACATGACCAAACTGAAATACTGTGCAAGTAATGATATTGTGGAAAAGATGTGTCAATTCATTAAGACGTTCATGATCACCATGGTAGTGTGTCAATCTCCATGAAGTACATGTGAAACATTTTTGGGTAATTTACCTGATTTTGACAGGGTTAAAAAGTGAGACTTTTGCAGCCGCAATTGTTTCCTGAATATGTGCGAATGAACCATGTCCAAATCCCCTCCATCTCGCCTCCATCCAGAGCCCCTCACTTATCTGCCTGCTCACTTAAACTACAGATTGTTCTCCCCTCGTTTATCTACATGCCCGCTTCCTCCGACAGCCGGACCGTGAGAGCATTGGCTGCACAGTGACCAGACTTTGCTCACATAATCCCAGCAGTCGGAAGTTGTTTACAGTTGATTGCTGTCTTTAATATTCAGAAAACCCGACTGCCAACACACTGAGCAGACAGCAACTGTAGTGACTCTAATGGACGTGTCAAACTATAAAATCTCCATCCGACAAATGCCAACAAACACCGCCTTGGCAGCGCAACAACAGCCGTCAGAGTTAACAATTCTCAGCACTGCAGGACACCAAAACTGCGATTTTTTTAAAAAAAAATTTCCCATGAATGGGCCTCATAAAAACTTTTTTTTTTTTAATGTTTTCACACTGCAGTGCAGCCTTGCTAATAACAAAACGCTGACCTCGCACTTAACTCCATGCTCGAGACATTTGTTTTTGGTCTTCGCCGCCCTGGCTGTTCAGTGCAGCGCTTGCGAGCCTGCGATGGCACGCTGCAGCTGATTCGTCGTCCACGGCACAGTCGGATCGGCTCGCAGCAGCAAAGCGCCGAGCGCCGCTGCTCCGGCCTCGTCCTCCTCCACACGCTGTTGATCCTCCATTCTGTGATCCTGAAGGTTCGATGCCAGTGCGACTCTACTAAGACTAGTTTTCCTCCTTACACTCCTGTTTTGACTTACAGCAACAGGAAAATGTAGACAGCCGGCTGGTTTTGAAAGACAACGAGCTCATTGTGCATTGCGGGGGTTGCAGGATTTGTTCATTTTAAGCAAAAAAAAAAAGAAGCAGCAATATTGGAGCAATTTCCACTGTTCTCTTAATCCCTTAGCAACAGTTGCAAAAAAAAAAAAAAAAGCAAAAAAACAAAACAAAAACATTTTCACCCTTCAATAGTATATCAAAAGTATTTTATTACAGGATCATCTTCCCAGTGGTGAAATTTCTCCGCGAAAAACAGAAATAGGTGATTGACTGTGAAGTTAAAATCTAGCTTGTGGGAATTCAAAAACAAGAACATTCTGACAGATTTTAATTAATTAATTTTAATTACCAAACAGTAAATGTAAAAATAGAGGACAATACTGTGCATTGGTGATGTAAAAGATTCCAGCCTTTGAGATGACTGACTCTTAGGCTTGTTTGTCTTCTTCAAGCAGATATCACTCCCTGGTTACCTTCCGCTGGCTCAATTTCTTTTCACCAACTTGTCCAAATTTGGACTTTGCAGCTCCTCTCTGAAAAATAGGCCTAAAGCTGCAAGCAGAAACCCCCCAAAACCCCTTTTACAAACATAGCGGTGGTGTATTTGACACACTTCTCTGTGTGTGATTTAATTCAGACTTACATGTTTGTACTTCAACCGCGTCTCCGATCGCATAATGAGAAGCCGTTTCTAGATCTGTTGGATGTCACGTTACCCTCCGCTCGCCTTCGCATAAGGTCCACGGGTAATATTATCTCAACTGAGAAAGAACACTCAATATTTGTATGTAAATTGACTCCAAGTGTGTCACACCTTAGTAAATACAGAATGTACAGTCAGGCAGTTAACAAAGACACGGCGGGTCTGTTAGGAGACCACAGAGGTGATTCATCCAACAAAGATCTTCTCTCGGGAGACTAAACAGCGCTCAGCGTTCATGTTCATCACATGGTTATTATTTGTGAATCTGGTAAACACTTCAGTTCCTAATTTGTCATCATTCCCACGCTGCTCACTTCTCTCCACCAGCCCTCCCACTTCACCCTTCCTGTGCCTTTCACACACTGACAGAATCCCAGCAAAATCTGATGTCAGTTTCGGTGTTTAAATGACTGAAGGTGGGAACGAATACAACTCTGCCAACACTTGATTAATGAGCTGGCGTACAATTAAAAACTGGACAAAATCTTTTTTTTTTTTTTTCTTTTTTTCTCACTTCACCCTGTATTTTTTTCTCAGCAAGTTTGGCTGACTGGCAGGTCTGAGCGTTCACACTTCTAAAGGTTACGAGGAGTTTTCAAACTGCCAAGTTTATTTCAGAAGTGGATGTCTGTCAAGATGACTGGCTTCCACGCACTTCTCACCACAGACTCGCACAGTGTGAAAATCACTCAAACATGCATGCTGGGTGTCTGTCAGCCCCCTTACTCTTCACCCAGAAGCAGAGGTTCACATGCTGCGGTGGTTGAGGGCATCAAGCTGCAAACTATGGCATTAATGCCGCTTTAGTCAGGACGGTGTTGAGCTGTGGATGGCGATGACACCTAAGAGCTTAAGCTGAACATCTTAGCGGGAGCAGCGAAGCAGCTGAGATTGTGTGGTGGGCGACCTTTGACCTGCCGCTGAAGTCAATATTTCAGTAAAGCTCTTATATGCTGAAACTGTTAACGCATAAACTGATATCTACATCTGACGTGTGTGTGTGTGTGTATACATCTTGACAAAAGGGAAACAATTTGGATGCACAAAGTGTGAATCTGAGGGCTGATGTTTTGAGCTCTTGCTCTTTAGACCAGCTTAAATTTGCTCCATGCTCAGTTGTCAACACAGAAATACAGCCAAAATTCTAATAAAATATATATTTATATCAACCAGGTACTCAACTAGGTGTTTTCTACTGGGACTATTCCCTTAAAAAAAATAAGACCTCTCGTCCAGTCCTGAAACAGCATGATCATTCTGCCATTCTGTTATGTCAACAGGCGGATTATCAACTGGAGAAATGATCCCAGAAAACTTCTCAACATGTGATTTATTAAACTGTCTGGTAACACCAAATAAAGATTACATTGTAGATCCACTGGAGCTGAACATAGAGGTGATTTTTTTTTTTTCTTTCTTTCTAACATGAGACAGGACCACAACCACGTTTGCAAACAATCGGCCTATTAGAAGAAAACTGTAGTGCAAGAGAAAGAAAATTTCGTATCTAACATGCCGGCTACAGAATGGAACGGGAGGTCTGCCACAGGTCGCCAGTATCACGATTTACAGAACTAAAGTGCAAAATGTACAATCATGATACGGGAGAACCCATAAACCTCTAAAACTCTGAAGGTATCGCGTGGAGTTTCCCAATACGCCACAAAGTTAGGTGTGTGAAAGTTAGGTGTGTGATTTGTTTGTTGTTTACTGTTGTTGCCTTTTAGCATTTTTTTTTTAATTGACATATTTCTCTTTTTCTTTAAGCACAAACAACAGAGGGGCTCACTCACCCGCTCCATAACGCCACCAGCAGTCAAAAAACTCCACATGGTACCTTTGATTGAGGAAATGTATTCAACCTAAGCAGTGGCTATCACGGTAAATATGTTATGTTTAGTCTCCCCTGATAATTGCTCATATTTATATTATCACAATGGAAACAGCCGACTTAATCAAACAGAATCAAAAGGAAATTAATTACAAACCATAAATACCAAAAAAAAAAAAAAAGTCTAGTATGCTGCTCTGCTTTCATATCAAGTTTTGCTCCGACTTCCCTTTTCTCTTGGTCTGATCATGTGTAACTTTTTTTTAACATTTTAATTAGACCCCCCCCCCCCCCTCCCACACACACACTTCCAGAAACAAATAATTCATTCTTTGTTTGTGTTTTTGTTATTTTGCACAGACATCCACGTTTCTCCTTCACGCTTACCAGCAGTGACCAACCACGCTGTGGTACATCTTTTGCCTTGAGGCGATGTCACACAGCTCGAAGAAACTTGAAATAAGTCATTCGGTTTTATATGTGCAATGCAAGACAGGATGTGCTGCTATTTTTCGTTAGAGGATGAGTTTTTCTCAAACATTACAACAAAAAAAAAAAAAAAAAAACATACATGGAAGTAATAAATGCAGGCTTCGTGGTGAAATGAACATTTGCTTATTTCCCAATGCGACCAGAAAACATGGAAGTGTGCATTACATTAATTTCATGTCTTTGGCAGAGGGAAATGGAAGAATCTCAAACAAAATCAGATGATGGTGAGGATGTGACATAGATAAGAAATCAATAACCTAACTGAACACAAGTTAGTAAGTTTAGTTTCATCTTGGATCCCTAGTTCATTTAACCAAATTACACCCGAGGACATGTCTGTATAACCCAGGAGAATCTGACAAGGTTCACTCCTGGTCAATGTCATTTTCTGAAAATCTCTGTCAAAAAATATATATGTTCATATATATATAGAGAGAGAGAGAGATAGAGTGAGATACACATTAAATAAAGCAACACATACCACACAGAGACATGTGATACGGTGGCATGAGCTGATGTGTACATCCGCGCTTGCTTGTGTGTTTGTCCATGGATGTTTCGACCAACACGGACACATATGGCGTTTCACTGGCTGACGGCGATCGGACTGCGAAGCCAAAGCAAAAGCACCTCGCTCTCCACCATCTCCGGAACGTGAGCACATCCACGAGCGCTGCGGGGCCCGCTGAATCCAGTTCATTATGTACTTGTACAACATGGTAGCCTATAAGAGCAGCTGTCTGATGACTTTACCCTAAGCTGACCTATGGAACAATGCAGCTCACATTCCAAAGTCTCCAGTCTGCCTGACACCGTAGACTCATTACTATTGTATAAATACATATTATTTGTGAATCATTTTATACATACAAATGTTTTTTTTTTAATTCTTTCATATGATCAACGCACCTGTGAGAACTGCAACTACAGAGCTCTCTGCATGTCCCCTTGCAACCGTTACATTTGAATAAGTTAGTTTAAGAACTAAGCCGACTTCTTGATGGATGACTCTCTCCTGCCGCTGCGCTGCGCTGTCCAGCTCCGAGATGCCTCCTCTTTAGTAGTTTTGAAGTTCAGGAATGTTCTTGTAGAGGTCTAGCGAATCCGGATTCGAGAAAGCTCCTCTTTGCGCCACCTCCCGGCCAGCAACCACCTGTTTCACAGCCACCTCCACCTTCTTACCACTAATGGTGTACTGCAGGTGAAAAGGGGAAAACACAACTGACTTTCACGACAGCGACGGGATAATCTGACAGGATGCTTCATATCTGATTGATATTCTCTCTTACAGGAATGTCTCTGGTCTCAAGCAGCAGGGCTGGTACATGTCGGGCAGACAGAGCTTTTCTAATGGCTCCTTTAATCTTCGCCACCAACTCGGGAGTGAAGGGCTTTCCAGGTGCCATCTTTAAAAACAAAATAACGCGCTCCTCCCCATCAGCGTTGTACTGAGGAACACAAAGGCTGTCTGACACATCCTCAAACGCCTCGACTGCAACGAGGACAGGGAAGAATAGGACAGTGAAGTGGATACGGAGACAAAACACAGGATGAGAGGAGCAGATGAGAGGCAGCGAGAGAAGAGGAGGTGAGGGGTGAAGAGTGTTAGAGAGCAAAGACAAGAACAGGGGAGACAAGGAGAAACCGTGCTGTGTGAAAGGAGATTTTATCATCCTGTTGCTCAAGTGCAGCAACTTAAAAAAAGACAGATGACGGGAGTGCAAAATGCTGTCTCACCAGGCATAAAACTGATTGTGATGTGTGCTAAAAGACATTTAAAAGTCTCACCAATGTTGTAGATCTCCGAGCTGCCAAAGCGAACGCCATTGGGGTTCAACGTCCCGTCACTGGCGGACAAACAGAAATTCAGAACATTCTCGCGTGTCATTGGGGAAACAAAACAGCTAAATGCACGGCATTGCAATGTAGAAATAAAATCCGCCGCATTAAACAAACTTAAATGTTCAGCTCCATTTCCTGCATCACCTTCTTATGTTCTGGGAACATGAAGCAGTTTTATGTTGCGCTGTGAAGCAAGGACGGTACATGCTGTTGTGCTTCCAAAACAAGTCAGCATAATCCTCATGTTATTTATTCGAACAATTGTCCAAAAAAAAAATCATTCATTGATTTCAAACAGAATACATTTGAAGCATTTACATGTGATGTGGAATACTGCTCCTGTGGTGGCATCCAAGTGTTTTACATCCAGGCTAAAAACGTGGTGCAAATGACACTGCTTGGCTGTAAATCTAAATGTCGTGGCTTACAAACATTTGGATGGCAGTGTAGAGGCAGTCTGTTGTTCCATTTACTTTTGAAGAGCTGATTGCTGTTTACTTCAGTTGTATTGGATTTGGTGGCATTGAAATTTACCCCTGAAACTATAAAGGTGTTGCGTACCGAAACACTTCACCCACCCCTCCATCAGCGTGAATTTTCATCTCTAGGTGAACTATCTCTTTAATATTTTGATGAAATTAATTTACCCTGAACCCAATATGAGTCATTTAATGTTGGGTATCTATGGATGCCTATTATGATAGATTAATACCAGAAAAATTGAAATAATTCAAACGCTTAAAATGCTGACTCTAACAAATCAGCTCAAATTAGTGATGTGTATGAAAATGTGTGGAAAATATGACTGCTGAAACTGACACGACCTGAATCAGTGCGTTAGTGCCGGTGGAAGTTAAACACGCTAGAAAGTCCCTCCCTCACAAACCATCTTTGGTATTGTCACCAGTTGCAGAGAGCACAAACATACTTGTTTCATTTAGGTGTGTCATCAAGCTACAGTGGAATATATGCATTCAAATGTACTGAATATTGCCAGTTCGGGTCCCAGAACTCATTCTTGTGCAACAGTGTGTCGAGAAAAACCTACAAATGTCATTCATATGCTATCATTTCAATTCAATTCAATTCAATTATACTTTAACTTGCATATGGAATGTAGTACTCGCACATTCAAACCCAGGGTGCTATAACAGATAAGTCGAACACTCGCAGCCAAAAGTGGACAAAACACAGTGCTATTAATTGCCAGTTAATAACATTTGCACCAGCTTATTATTCCAAAACAACTAAATCACTTGGAAGCTACTGACATAATAAAGCCTTCTATATATTAGTAGCTCATCTATGAGTGACAACGTTTCAGTGACGGACCTTCTGCCGAGCATGACGATGCCTCCGGTCTTTGGGTTGATTTTACAGTAGTCTCCATGAGCCCATAGACCTACAGAGAAAACAAAAAGCACAAAGAAAAACACAATTTAACCTGATTCAATTCAATATTTAGTCTTAAAAGATAAGTTATATTTGTAAAGACACATCATAAAAAATAGTCCTGCATTTGACGTAACACAAGATACTATATTATGTGCAGCAGAAAACTCACAAAGTTTTAAATTGGGAAATATTTTTGCAGTGCTGCGTTCCTATTTTTGAGGTTAGTGCTATGGCATTGCATTGTATATACATGTGTGTTTGCGTGCTAACCAGGATAAGTAGAAAAATAAGCTTTGTGGTATTTGCTCCCGTTCTCGTCATTCCAGAAGTGTGTAGGCTGGCAGGGGATTGGCTTCAAGCAGACCAGCTCCCCGCTCTCTCCCCATACGGGCTTACCTGCCCAAGTGCGCGCACACACACAACACACACGCGCACACATGCACGCACGCACATATGCGCACGCAGACACACACACACACACACGTTTCACAGGAATAAAAACAAAGTTAGAGCAACTTCAGACATACCTTAACACGTATATATATATGATTCTCAGAAGAAAAAAAAAAAAAAAAGAAATTGCCTGGTGATGTAGCCCAGACTCAAAGAACCTGATACCCTTTAGTGTGTGGTTTCACACAACCTTAACTTTCTCCCTCAGGATGGAGTTATAGGCTTAGAGACTGACTGAAATAATCCCAAACTCTTCCTACAAAACTGCCTTTAAATTATCCCTCAATCCATTCTCCTTTGAGGTGGTGGAGACACGCCAGTGCAGCCTGCAGCAGGGATCGTGAGCTGGGGAATGAGGGACTAAATCAATGAGGAAAAACACAGAGGGCTTTGAAGACTCCCAGTGAGATTAAAAAAAAACAAAAAAAAACCCTTTTTTTGTTTGGAATGTTTAATGAACAAAAAAAAAAAAAAAAAAGCATTTCCCTGATGATTCCACCTGTATTTACTTAAGTACAGTGATTACTCACATTATTTAAGAATAGACCTCATCCATGCCAACACATACAGGTATATTCATATATGCGAACAGCCACATTCAATCAATGAGGCTCCTGAAGCTGGTAGCATGTGTGCTCAAAGCCATTTTTTGCAGCTTTGTAAAAGTGCATCAGGTTAATTTTCACACTTTATATTTTTCCAGCCTCTCCTGAGACTCAAACTAGCCTCTTCCATAACTTTTCTATGTGATCAGTCCACACTGTTTTCTTTGCAGACAGCTCAATAAATCCCTCGACAGCTGAATATTGAGGAAAGGGATCAGTATTCCATGTCTACACACACACATTCAATCATACACAGTCTTACCATCAAGGCTCCACGCTTCCACAGCCATGCCCAAGTTCCGGGTTTGGATCTCTCCCCGATACACTGGAACGGTTGGGTTCTGACCCATGAAACATGACACTATGTCAGTGCCACCTGGACACAGAGGTAGGGGAACACACACAGAGGGAGAGATTTAGTTGTTGGTTCATGAGATGATTATTAAAGCCAATTCATTTACATTAAAAAAAAAAAAAACAGTTTTGCTTTACATTATTCTGACAGTTGTATAGGTTAACTAACATTGCAGGTTAACATGAAAATCATTCAGGCTACAAAAGATAGAACACATGGAAGATGCCAATGACAGTTTCCTGGAGCCCAAAAGGTGAAGCTAACAATCTAAACCCCAGATGAGCCTGTCTGCTCTCTCCAATGCTCTACATTTAAAGACGGGCAAAAATTGCTATCCATGCGGATTTTTCAGTAAGGCACCAACAAAGAAGAAAAATAAAGCAACATATAAGACATAAGCATTGAGATGCTATGATATCGGTGGCACACGTGTTCTCAATGAATAACCCGTTTCCGAATGTGTTCACTATTTCAGTCTATGTGCCATGTTGCGCTCGGACGACATCACCTTCCCCAGGTTTACCCTCACGCCTTGTGTTGAGCTCTGATTGGCTCTTATGACTATTACCCCCTTATTTCAGATATTTAGATATCTGGAATGCGTTGGCGTTGCATCAGCTAGCCTCTCACACATACACCATGGTGCTGACGTGCAAGGACCAATTTTTCTCTGATCTGGCAATTTTGTAAGAGGACAATTCTGGCAAAAATCGTGACCTGCATGCCACGTCATTGATGGATAAATCAAATTTTTTTTTAGCTAACAATCAAATAAATGGTTACCTGTACACGTTTCAGCACTGATAAGTTAACAATGAGTCTGTTCATTTTTTTTGACAGTCTACTGTGGACTGCTACCTCGTGACCAATAGTGGCTTTACATTTAACGATACTGAGCGTGCCGATGATAAATATAAGGGCAGCAATTACTTCATTCAAGTTACAGAAAATGCAATGTGCTGTCACTGAAATGTATAAGAGGGTCTTTTAAGTTTAAAATTGGAAAAAAAAAATTAAAAATCTAAACATCAAAGTGACCAACAACTTGAGCTATAACTCCTCTCTATCAATCCGGTATCATGGTAACATTAGCTGGCAGTCTTGATTGACCTATATAGGAGTTCTACTTTTAATGTAATTCGTTCCTTACACTCGGTTATGTGTCCGGAAATGCGTCTTCCAGACATATAACCAAGTCCAGTTGACCTGATTGATTTTCCTGGGATACCTATGACCTGGACGAATGAGAATATGCACAGACAATGCTTCTTACACTGGGATGAACCACACAGACGCGTGTGTGCATGCACGCGATCACACCTCCCTCTTCATGGCACCATCCATTTTTCTCCTCATACCTCCCAATCATCTATTGTTTCTGACATGTTCTATTCATCTCCCTTACTATTGTTCCATCTCTACCTCTCTGGTTCATTCCCTCTCTGTATCGCAGGTTCTATCCATCCATCTTCTTTGCCTGCTCACAGCTGCTCTCTGCCCTTCTACAGCTCCTTCCTTCTCTCTTCTGTCTTCCTGTTCTTCACACTCATTCTCTCTCTGTCTCACTTTCTACCAGGTTCTTTATTGAGCTTTAATTGGTTCCCATGAGGAAGAGGAAACTTTTGTCCTCTGATTAAATACACACACTTATAGTGGGAAGACACGCAATTATTTTGTTTTGTTATTTTGTTACAATACTTACTTTAATGGGTGGGTACAGACACAAAAACATGTGTATGAACACAAAAATGTACCTTAAGCCGAAAGTGACTTCTAATTTTTTGCTTTGCTTTCATTCACCAGCCTTTTAGTCTGTATGTGTGTATTGTGTGGGTATGCGCAAAATGGTAGAATTCCATATTGATCTGGCATTCCCAGCAGCACTCACCATCCTGAACTTTGAAAAAAAGAATGAATTAAATCCCTGCTTTTATATACATATATATTTCTGTGTGTGTGTGTGTGTGTGTGTGTGTGTGTGTGTGTGTGTGTGTGTGTGTGTGTGTGTGTGTGTGTGTGTGTGTGTGTGTGTGTGTGTGTGTGTGTGTGCGTGTGCGTGCATACCGGATCATGAAGTCGTGAAGTTCTGCATCTACCTGTTCCAACAACGGCATCAGGTAGTTTAGAA
>CAAKHG010015655.1:62016-74516 GCA_901007715.1 Dactylopterus volitans | reverse complement strand
TCAGGATTAGCTTTTGTAAACCAATGAGGGCCGCTTCGATGAAATTGCTGCGGAGACTCTGCCTCCTCACATGCCTGACCGAGGCGGCCCAGAGATGAAATTATCATTAGAGTGCGGAATTCTTATATACTGCGTGCTTACACACTCACGCACTTAACCGCAATTACTGCATCTGCGCTCAACGCAGCTGCGAGGAAGGTTCCGGACAAGGTGTTTGATTTGTTGTGGGCATCGACACACACAAGCTTTGCTGTGTCCTTTTACTAAAACCACAAGCTTACGCTGAAGTGCTTTTCTTGCCTAAACCTGATCTCAGACGGGGAGCCAGGATGGACATGAAGGTCCATAGATGTAGCACCTCCTACAGCATATAGCTACAATCCAGGTGGCGTTTATGTTTTCGCAAAACAAATTTAACCAGCACAGCAAATTAGAAGTATAAAAATAGCCGAGGGACATGGTAACACGATGGAAAATTAATCCGCATAATGCGTCCATGTATAATGTACTGGTAAATCTGTGCACATAAATATGAACATGAGGTACACGCCTCCACATCAAACAACCCCTCAGACAGTATGAAGAGTTCAGATGCACCTCTGTGTCAATTAGATCTTATATATATATACATATATAATATACACCGATCAGACATAACATTAAAGCCACTGCATGTTTACCACAGAATATCATGCAACAGCCCTGCTATAAATTCTCCCCCTTCAGGAGGAGTTTTATGTTGAATTTTTACTGAATCTGTTTGAGAGCGGTGTTGGGCATGTTTTAATGATTGTTATTGGGGACTGTCATTTGCGATGCGGCCGAACCGTGCTGGGTCACATCTTAATATTTTGCCCATCCCACGGGAATCATTCAAATATGTCAACGCATCTCTCAATAAGAATTCGGCGTGAAATTCGTCAGGGCTGTTGCATTCCATTCAATGGTAAACATACAACGGTCGTAATGTTATGGCTGATCGGTGTATAGCCACACGCGGTATGTATGGCGTACATCCAAGTTTTTTTTTTATTTTCTGTTTACATTTTGGAGCAATGTGTGCACATACAATCCATTTATGTAAAACAAGTAGTAAGTTTTAATTGTGTAATTCAAAGTCCAATTTTTGGTCCAGATTAGATTTTAGTTCCTTCTTCTGTCTTTTTTTTTCTTTCCCCACCCCAACCATGATCACTTTATTTCCCGATCCGACAACAAAACCTCCTCTCAAATTGAACGTCACTCTTATGACAAATTGACATTTCCTTTTTTTTCTATTTTTTTTTTTGTTGTTCAAATTGCCACTCATCCTTTTTAGTCGGCGGCGGCAATTTCGCCGGCGGGGGGGAAAAAAAAAATCTCCTGTTGAAGGACCAAAATGCTCTCCGCGTCGGGAGATGACTCCTCGACGGACGGGCAATCACAGCCGGCCGGCGCTCGTAAAGCCCGGCGCTTGACAGAGCCGCGCACGCGGCCACCAAGTTTTGACTCAGTTTGATAAGACGGTAATACTGGGGAAATAACCTTGCCGGGTTACGCCACTACACTGATCCGCCACAACAGCGAATAAGGAAAATGGAGACAACAGAATCAGAAACTGGATATTTTCCATCTCGTGTCCTTCTAACAGAGGAATGACATTTTTTTTTTCCCTCTCTTTGCTCCCCTCCTGCTTTTACAATTCAATAACTACCACTATTCCTTATCCAGAAGGATGTTTTTTTTTTCCTTTTTTAGGGGCTGTTTGTCAGATAAAGGCCAGAGTTGTAACCAGACGTCTCCGCCGCTGCTGCTGCAAGACAAAGTCTGTTTACTCTTTCAGTCGTCTCTCTTCTTTGTGGGAACAGCAAGCGCTTTGTAGAAACCTCCCGGGTATTCCCTTTACTCATCTCTGTACCCCGTTTACTCTCTTTCCCCCTCCCTCGTCCTCTTTGGATAGTTAAGTGCTCATTGATATTCCGTTGGTCAACACGAGGACCAATAGACCTTTTTTTCCCCCCCATTAGGATTCGGGAGTGGCCGCTCGCAGATTGCTCCTGACACCGCGCTGATGATAATTTAACAAAGCACGGCGCCGGTGAAAAAGGATTATGAGTTTTTCCTCTCCTCGAAAAACGTCATGTTCAACGCTAATTGCTTCTGACATCTTGGTTGCTTATTGTGCAAGTGTCATGGCAGCCTGGTATCATCCCAAACATGCCTTTATCTCTGTTATTAAAGTTTGTTTGTTTTTGATGGGACGCCGAAATGCGGCGCTAGCATAAACACGTTTTAAGTGGTTTTAGTGATAGCGGGACTCCAGTGCTTTCCAACCTCACTTTCAGTTAGCTTGAGGCGATAACTCAGAGATACGGCGTAATTGCATCGTGGGGAAATGTTGCGCACAGTTGGCTAATTGTCATTTTTAAAGAGCTGACTTTCCTCGGAAGTCCATAATCACGTCATCTCATTTAATATGCGTAATTTCAAGCCTCGATACAATTTGAGCGGTTATGTAAAGATTCGTCTATCGTACAGTTGTCATAAAGGCTCAAAGTAGCTGCAAAGAACAAAACCACGTCACAATGGTTAGAAAGTTAGTCACTTTAACATCAAGTTCTGTGGGGATTGACTCACTTTCGGAGGCAGCCCCAAGTGACCGTTCCAGGAACTGCAGTTTTTTTGCCGCTTGGGCGCTGGCTCCATTCATCGGCCTCGGGGCTGGACCCATCGCATGCGCCTCCTTAGGTGGACTTTGAGCGGAATGACTGACAACTCGCTCAGTGTTTATGTGCAAAACATGATCAACACCGCAGCTTTTACCCCCCCCTCCCCCATCTTCCATCCCCCGGGACGTGAGACGCGTTCTCAGCTCTTTCGCGTCCTTCGATGTTGCCGGCCAGAATCTGAGCAACTTTGCAAACGCTCGCGGAGGACGCTCTGCTCCAATTTGCAGAACCCTGCTGAAGAGCAACAGCATCTTAAAATCCAGAAAAGCAGAAGGGAAAAAAAAAAAAAATTCTGGTAATGTCTGGGCAATCCCCAACCTCCTCACCCCCTCTGTCAATCAATAGAATCTTTCATTGGCAGGGGCTGAGCTATCATTAATAATAGCTGACACGCTCCTATAGTGGTAATAAACTGAGGGAATCTGGTATGTAATGGTACAGTAATGGCACCTGGGCAGGGTGTTGCACACTCGACAGCTGCTGATGGATAAACCCTAGGTAAATGGATTTGGGCTCATCCAGGGGAGAGGAGCCGCTGCTTTTGGATTGACTCGGATTTTGTGAGGCGAAGTGGGTGAGAAGGGTGGCTACAATTGCCGGATAAAAATGAAAGGGAATATACATGGAGGCGAGCCTCTCATGTCGAGCGTCGACGGGCGCCGCGGACGGACATGCAAATTTGACCGCAGCCTCGTTTGAAAAAGAGGTTTGACTAAGTGAGGATGAATGAGAATATACCGGGGAGCGCTAACTGGGGCATGCTAAGACAAATGTAAGCCCCTCCTCGCCCCCCCCCCCCACCCCGACTGGCCCCCGTCCTCCCTGTCGAGGCGATGAAGAATGATTTGCTGGCCGGCGCGCCATCTCAAAACATCGACAAATGTGGGCCCAAGGAGTGCTAAAAGGAGCCAAACTTCTATCATTTCAGAAGCCCGAAGAATATAGAATCATGTGATTGATTTTTTTTAGAGATGATGAGTTGTCACTTTAGACGGCGGGAATAGGAGGAGAGAAAAAGTTGAGCAAAAGATGAGAGGTATTTTTAGTCCTCTAACTGACAAGCTTGAAATATGGTCTATTCTGGTTAACCAAAAGGAACACATACATTTCTACATTAGAAAGAATTCCCATTATTTCTCTCTGAGCCATGAAAATCAATTCTAAAATGATTGCTTTCAGTGACGATGGGGAGAGGGGAGAGAAAATAGTTGATGTGCCTTTGGCTGGTCCGATAGATAGAAATAGAGGTTGTTTTTTCCGCCTCTATTTTCTCACGAGAAATAGCAGAGATGGGGAATGTCTAACTATTTCAGTTGTTCTTTCTCCATTTTCCTGTCATCTTCCAGTGCAGCTCTTTGTTTACTTCGCGGCACAAGGGCCCAGACATCTTAGAGAATTACATGATTCCCGCGCAGCCCCAAATCCAGGGGTTTGTTCCATTGGCGTAAACCTTTTTACCACATTACGCTCCTGTTGTAGCAAAGAACAAAAACACATTCCCTCAGTTCATTGGCGGCTCCTCATCAGCTTGTTTTGCAACGTGCTATCTCTTTCCCATTTAATTAAGCATTTAGAAACAGATTAGAAAAGAGCTCATCAAATGTCAATTTACCAGACTCAGTAACTTCTTAAGTATTATACAAAATTAGATGGTTTAACCCATCCCTCGCCCTGCTCTTCTTCTCTGCCCCCGAAAGCATGCATGTCCCGGCGGCGGCGGCGCCGCTGCATATGGAGCTCCAAATGGTCTTGTTGTGATCACGCTTAACCTCTCAAGTGAACCACATGAAGAGCCTTCTTCGAGGGCAGAATCACTAACCCCTCCAAATGCCACTTTCAGGCAGAAGAGGCAAGACACTGCCATTTTACTCAAGTGCATCCTTATTTCATGAGTACGGGATCGAGTTTCACGGCCGGGTCCGGCGTGTAAAGTGACCCTGACTCCTGCTATATAGGCAAGTTGTGTCTAAAAAAAGGATTGGTGGGCTTGCCGTCAGAGAGCCACAGGAGACCCCTCGGTGATCTCCTCACATTGATACTCCTCTTACCATAGAGAGGCTTTCAAAGGTGAGACTGAGTTCACCGAGGGGGATGCGCAAAGGGTAATGGACTGGGGTCCCGCGCTCAGTGCTCGCCTGGATTTGTGTATTGAGTGTCTCCGCCTCGCATCCTCGGAAGTGCGCTCAGTCCGAGTCGGGGATTTGACGCCAACGTCGGAGGCGAAAGCAAGAAGGAAAGCGTCCTTTGAGGCAGATTGAAAGGGTTAAAAAAAAAAAAAAAAGGTTTTAGGGGTCATGGTGAAGGTGAAGTTTGCTTGTAACACAGGAGCTCACATTTCACAGCGAGCCTAAGATTAACTTTTATAGAATATGTGCAGATGTTGCAGAAAGTGAGAATTTAAAAAAAAAAAGGGGAAAAAAAACACATTTGGAAGGTGATCAGTTTTTTATTCTTCGTAACTTTCCAATATGAATGATCATGTTTATTAAGGATCCCCATTAGTTATTACCTCACTACTACTACTCTTCCTCATGTCCACATGAGAACAACAAATAAACACTAAAACATGCCGAATGTCATTTACAACAAAATATGATAGAGAGATTTATATTTTTGTGAAAAAAATTCACCTCTCAAAAAAATTCAAAATAAATCATGATTTTAAAGATGCAGACATCAATTTATCGTGTTCATCACGTGACCAGCAGTGACCACCAAGGGCACAAACAAAGACCCCACACGGAGTTCTGAAGCAACGAATGCACGTCCCACTAATACACAATTAGTACGTTTGTCCTTTAGAAACAAACTATTTGATCAGAGAAATGTAATTGCTTTCTCGATAACTGCTGTATTTAATTTCTTTTCAAAGCTGATTTTACTGGTAATCTGGAATCTGGAGTATGAGCATGACAGCGGTGTCGTACTCTACTCTCATAATCCACTGTAAATATGGCAGCATTTGTGAGATGGTATGAGTGTGTTTAGACACTGGTTACCAACGCTAAAGCGCGGCACACGTGACCAGATTTTTTTAAAAATCGTAAACACACACACCCAAGGAGTAATGATTGCAGATTTCACCGTTTTGCTGTTGCAGTGTGGTGCGCAACGCGCAGGACCAGCACACACACCACACACTCACATTCTGCTTCTCACTACTCAAAGTCTCGCGCCGGCTCTCGTCAAACGTGACTTCGGTGTAAACAAACACGGCGGACGACGAGCAGGAGGACATGATGATGGCGCTTTTTGGACTCCTTTTATATGGCAAATTCATGTAAAAAAAAAAAATGGAAAAAGTCATGGATCGGCGTGAGCGTGGGCTGGATCTTTGTAGCCCGGCTCCTCTCCTTGTCCGTTCTGTTGTACGTGACGCGTCGTACAAACACACTTGTGTTGTCGTCACAGATCACCTAATTGGTCGTTCATTCCCGCGGTCCGCCGGCCTTCGCCGCTGCCGCGCCTGTTTGCTTTGCTTCTTCCCCCCTCCAGCCTGCTTCCTTCTTATCGGCCATCGCTCCGTTCCACATGACGCTCCACGCAGGACGCGCTCGGTTTCCCCTCGGTGTCCCACCACCCCCACGCTCCAGGATTTATTATCGTAAATAACAAACATGTTTAATTCTTACAATTTCGGACTGGGGCAACCCTCGATCGGAACCTCGGGAGGATCTGTTAAGATAATCTTAAGAGGCTGCCGATAATCGGGCATTTGCTGACTCTGATCGGGAGGAGGGGAATCAGACCCAAAATTTCCCCTATCTTGCAGTGTTTACCCGCTAAACCTGAACCCGTCAGACCATCTGGATTGATCTGTCTGACCTGAACTGAGTTTGATATAGCTAATGTAAGACGAAGAAGCTAACAATTGATTAAAAAAAAAGGAGCGGGCATCGTAACAAAATGTAGCAAACACCCGACATGTTGCATTCAAGGGCCGTCGTGGCGAATTTACACTTGATTTCTAATTTGTTCCCCAAACTTGACCCTCGGGGGTACGGACGGGTTCTATCCAGCCCAGGTTGGGTGTCCACGCTCTAACCTACATATATGCAAGAGGAAGGAGGCGGCGGCGGCGGCGATGCATTAAAATGCTTAAGCCACATCTGTCAGAGTGAGCGTGGCTCCATGGCTCATCCTGGACCCGCTCATCTGTTAAACCGGGTGCTGACCGACACCCTTGAGGAGCCACTGCTCCTTCACCGAAAGGGACGGCGAAACAAATGCGGCTGTGCCGGAGGTGAGAGAGGCGGAGGCAGTTAAAAAAAAACAACCCAAAAACAACAGATATCTAAACCCCGAAACCTGTGCATTCCTAGAAATACACCCCTGTCACACCCGACTGGCCGAGGCGGGAAGAACTCTGCGCAGCGTGGAACCACAAACCTTGTTCACACATGCATGCACACATGCAGCACACATGCGTGCACTCCGCCCCGCTTTGCTTATAGGCGCCGATGCTCAGTGACCTGCCTAAACCGACCCCGCATCTTCAAATTTGACTCCTCATCCGTGGGCGCATTAAACATAAATGAGACGAGCTCAATATCTCACTCGTGGCTTCCTTGACACTCAGCCACTTCACCACGAGCCGGCCGTCCGGCGCCTCCTCGCCACCACTTGTGCCTCGCTCCGGCTTTTTCATTCTTTTCCGAAGATTATTCAGGGTTATTACTTTCTCCAAAAGGCCACTTAGGATGCGCGGTGGAAAAATGTTGACTCTCGTCGATTTTTTTTTTTTTGAAGGGGGTTTTGAGTGTATTTCTAATTCACTGGTGGCATGGTTCACTACATATGAAGCCGCGGTGTGGCTTTCAATGGACCTGAGGGGAACACATTTATATATACCGAATCCCCAACCAAATGGGAGCAGGTAGGAAGTATTTGCCTTGGAAAGCATTAAAGTGAAGAAACCACCATTTGCAGTACTATATTATACATTAAAAATTGAGACAGGCTTACTTTGCTCTGCTACTGACCTCTATCAATATTTGATTGTAGCGAAAAGCAACTAGTAAACAATAGAGGGAGAAGGTGACCGGGGGGGAAAGGTGAAGGTCAGGGCACGTGAAGTTCGGCGAACTTCGAGCTGAGGAGACGTTTGCGCTTGAATCTCCACCGCAGGATCCTCCATTTGATCCTCCATTTGACAGCGCAGAGCTCAGGAAATATCGGTTGCAGTGAAATATATATGTATTTTTTTTTTTTGTGAAACTACAAAAATCATACATGATTAACATGTCTTCTGCTCAAAGAGATCTTTTTTTTTTTCTTTTCTTTGCTTGGAAGCTTTAAAAAAAAGCAACTGAAGGCATCACATTGGAGACTGCGGTGCCTCCGGGCTGCCCTGACCTCCTGACCTGAGTATAATTGATCTCAACATTTTTCATGGACAAAAGGGGAAGCCGTTTGCTTGAATGCATGAAGCCGTACTCTAAAGTGCAACGTGGACTCGCGGCGTATGTTGTGTGTCAGAGGGCTGTTGTGGTCTCTCCCAGGTAATGTTATTGCTGCCTTCGGTTCGGCTTGCCTTTTGGCCGGCGGGCGTAATGATACAATGATCTACGTCAATACATCGATCCGGCGAGTAAACATCCATCTATACCATGCTCTTTAAGATAGCCTCTATTTTGAAATTCCCCTCGAAACACGCTAGCGGCGGTCTCGCCGCAGAGGGCGGGTTCCTGGCGAGCCGCCGGGATAGAAGAAGCCGGAGAAATTTGCCCATTTACTTTACTCTTTTTGATTTACATAACTGGAGAGGCTGAGAAGTGAAATTGCCTGATCATGTTTTAGTTGTGTCTTGTCGATATAGAAATGGCTTGACAGACCAGGATATCTGCAAACATATTAGGCTGCCCAAAGAACAGATATATTGCGCTGTGATAAAACTTACACCCTTAAATTTGGTGGACCACATGCGAAGGAGGAACCTGGCAAATTTGGGTGTATGTCTCTTAAACTTGGCAATAATGGGGGAAAAAAAATTCCCTTTTTTTCTGGGCTTTAGTGGTTGTCTGCGCTTTCTGAATGCTTCTTCCTCAGCAGGAGATTTTCCCAAACTACCCAGCCGATTCCCGTGAAGCCTAATATTGACACGGGCGACTTTACATTGGAGTGAACTGAAAGGACGTTTTGTGCGTTGCGGGAGCGCTGAGGGAGAGCGTCATTATTCGACCTCAAGGGATGAGAACTGGATTGATATTGGCTCAGCGATTACGATGAAGTGTTTTGCGCGGGCCTTCCTCACTTTCAATGAGTGCAAGTGCAAATCCCGGCACTGGTGTTGTGAGGGTCAAGGGGTGTAAGTGCCCGAGAGGCGCAGAGATTGGAGCATCTTCTGCTGCGTCATATGGGCGATTTCTTCAGGTGATTGGGGATCGGTGATCGATCAGGTGATCGGTGAGAGCAATAGGACACACAGCGGCACAAAATCACCCAGAGGGCATTAGTTTTATTCTGCTCTCCGGGTTTATGTGCAAATGTTGACTTCTGCGCGCAAATGCGTCTTCGAACGGTCCACCATCATAGATCAGCTGGCGTTCAGACGGAAGACCACTGAGATCATCATTATCCCGAAAGAGCATTTAGCCCGCAAGTAGATGAAGCCCCCGTCTGTGGCATCTCGGCGCGTCACACATGAACCAACCAACATGTGTTCGATTATATATGTATGATGAAATTAAAGATCATCTCAGAGGCATGTGGAGAGGCAGAGACAGAAATGTAGGGGAGGGGGGTACAAGTTAATCATCTCAGAGTAGCTTCTCCCATCAACTGGCAGCGACTTTAATCAAATTATGACCTTGTAAAGCATGCACTTGTCATTTGGGACCCTAATCTCCTCGCTAATGACTAATTAGCCCCATCACCTGTTCCTCAAAGCCTCCATTACACCCCCAACAAAGCTTTAAGATAACGGAATAAACAAAAAGGGGGCAAAACAATACTTCCTTTGCCACATAGACAGGGCAAAAAAAAGAGAGGAAAAAGTAGACCATCAATCAAAACCTGGGAGATTGATTGGAGGCTGACAGAATGGTTTTTTTTTTTTTTTTTTTTTTTTGCGTCGTCTGACATGAGAGCGCTCTCCAGTGCTAGAGGACAATAAAGGATACGGAAATTCATTAGGAGTAATTAACCAAAAATAGCTACTGGGCACAGGCGGGGAAACTGAGAGAGGATCCAGCAGAGAGGCGCCGGCCCAGCGTGAGGTTTACGGACGTCAAGGGTGTGGAAATAATCCGGCGGCCCCGTCTCATCAATAACTTTAACTCGCGTTTGGGACGACGCCCTTTGGACCCGGCCTTCCAACGAGCGCGGCCGGCTTGTTTGTGTTTGGTGTTGGGTCTTGTTATGGATTAACTGGCTCGCCTGAGTCTGAGGCCGCACACGCGCCACATCCTGGCTCTCGCATGAGGATTTGCAGGGAGGGAGGTTGGGGGGGGCGAGAGGAGGGGTAGGGGGGCTTTTGTTTGTGACATCCAGCGCCCGTGCAGCTGCACTACTTGGCGGCAGGCACACAAACAGGCGGCTCCCATTCATTAAGCCTTTTTATATCACACACTCTCCTTCTGGCGGCCCAAAGCATCTGCCTCCACATCAGCAAGAGTGAGGGAGCGGGAAGGAATAGACGGCGACACACACTGAGTGGAGGGAAGACAGACTGTCGGGGAAACTGAAGAAGGAGAAAAAACTGACAAATCGGGGAAGATAAGAGATTACAGAGGAGTTCCAGATTAAACTCACGGCGGAGTTGCAAACCGTAATGTGGAGTGTGTCACGAGCGGAAAGGAGGGCTCGGGCGGGAAGGGTGGGGGCACCTCTGATGCGCCGCACCTCATGATTTGGTTGCTTATCTTCTTCATCCGTCCTTCCTCATCCTCTAATCACAGGAACATCTGGCGGTGAAGGATGCTCTGGCTTGGCATCGGCACACACATAAGAGCACACGCTCCCCAATTAGTTACCCAAAGACACCCATGGGAGCCGGCGCGCGCGCGCACACACACGGCGCCATGAGCAGCTGTAATGCAACAGTATTGTTTTAAAACACACAGCCTCGAGAGTTTCTAGTCATCTGTGCACCTATTAAGCTTTTCGTGTTTTTTTGGGGGTTTTTTTGGTTAAAGCTTGGGCCGCGCGGAATTCGTGACTAGCGCGTCTGAGTAAAATAAAGTTGCCCACTCGAAGGTGCATTATGGCAGATACGGAGCCTTTGGTGTGTTGTTTTTTTTTGTGTGTGTGTGTTTTGGTTTTTTTTTTTTTGGTTTTTTTTATCTGGTAGTGATGAATGAGGCATGCCATATCGCAAATGAAGATATCCCACAGGCCACCACCGCCGCTGTAATGAAGCACTTCAAAAATGATATGGCCAACCCCCCAATAGAGGTTGTGCTAAATTTCATCTCACTGAATTTCATTAAAGGCACACACCAGCAGGTGCAAGGACATTGGCTGTCTTTTTTTTTTTTTTTTTTCTTCTTCTTCTTCTTTTGTTCACCACGTATAAATCATGACACATAGAGGGTACCTGCGGGTTGTCTCACAGGGGCATAAATAAATAAAACATCAGCTATATCCTCATACAAATCAAATTTGATGAGGAGTAACACGAATGTGGGTAGAAGCAGTTGAACCTGTCAACCCCTCCCCGCATTTGAAATTATGACACGAGGCGCAGGTTGAACCAGTTGGAGAGGAGGCAAAAAGTAAGGGATATTCTAAAGCAACGATGGCGAATCAGAGCCGCGCTTTTCATTTCCTCGGTAAACATTATAGTTTGGAACAAACTCGGCGTGGGAGGATGCACAAGACAGCCGGAATGCCCGCCAACTACCATCAATACTGCTTGGGAAGACGGTGAGAAATTGTGGCGCTCGGGTTGCAAATCAGCCCCATTATATCCAGAATCTGTCGAAAATTAACGTCCACAATTAGCCTTCGTTTAATGTGGACGGCGCACCTCGGGCCAGGTCGGGGAAGCCATTTGCATGACATCTAATATAAAGCGTCCTTGAATGCAGAGCAGAGACCTGCTGTTATGTGTTAAAAAAAAACCAAAAAAAAACCCAAAACAAAACAAAAAACACCAACCCAACAACCACAGCCTCACATCTAAATGGAAATCGTGCAGGCCATGGACCCAAAGAGCAGGAAAACAACCTCGCTTTGTTGAACCGGCCCCAAAGAATACAGATACATGAAAGACGGGCGGCTGTGGATACACCAAACAAAAATGATTACACATTTTAGAGCAATTTCTGGGTCCTGCAGTCATAATCATTTTGTCAATAGCCTTCCAGTGTGCAGGTGCGCTGATACAGATGGTTTTATGAAGCTCCATTAAAAATAATTTTGCTCATCGCCAGGCCCAGGAGGGGCCCGGGCCCAGCCACTGGGAGACGAGCCCAAGCCTGTTTAGACTATAGCTGTAACCCTCCCGGCACCCCTGATGCGGACCACCCTGTCACCATGGGAACACAGCAAAAATGATAAAATAAGAAAAAAAAAAAAAAGCACCTATCGCTAGCAAGGAAGAGGGCTCATAAGCACACATGATGTGTAAACATCTGAAGAAGAGAATCACCGCGAGAAGGCGAGAAACAGCTGTCTGTAATTATAGTTCGTCTATGATGGCGGCCATTGGAAAGTTTTTGTGGTGATGCAAATGTTTTTACGTGAGTTTAGACAAATGAGTCTCATTTTGACTGTCACTTTGGGCAATTCCAATTTGAAAAACACTTTTTTTTTTTTTTTCCACCCCCCCCCCCCCCCCCCCCCCTTAAT
>CAAKHG010015655.1:27111-47218 GCA_901007715.1 Dactylopterus volitans | reverse complement strand
GGGGGGGGGGGGGGGGGGGGGGGGGGGGGGGGGGGGGGGGGGGGGGGGGGGGGGCGGGGGGCGGTTGCCACGAAGACCGAGTGCGCACCGCCGCCGCCGCCTCATCCTTTTTCATCAGTGGTTCCCCCAGCACGAATAGCGAGTTGCAAAACACAGTCGATTCCTTTGGGGCTGTGTGGCTTTGAGCAAAGTGCACTTCATCTGCGAGAGGAAGTCGGAGCACTGTATCACCCCGCCGCGAGCACGCTTGCACCCCCCCCCCCCCCCCCACACACCAACACACACACACACACATGCACTTCCTCGTTTTGCTTCAGATTCTCTCCCTTCACACACACACACCCACCCTCTGCCAGTGACTTTAACAGTCCGTGCAATCTCGAGAGACCCAAAGCTTCATGCACTGTTAATGTCCCTGCCATCCCGATGACTAGCGTTACCCAGAATCCCGTCCTCGAAACGTTGCCCAAAAAACTCCGCCCTCCTCAGCCTCACCTTAGGTGTCACGCTCGCTTCGGGGCTTCAGGTAAAAATAGCCGCCTCGCCGCGCTCCTCTCCGCTGTTACACAACTCGCCGGGCCTCCACCGGGATATCAGACCTAGATGGGATTAATTTTATAAAGGAAAGGGCTCGCCGGTGTCAGAGACGGCGCGCAGGGGAACACAAAGCGGCCTCTGATACTCGTTTCAGCGAGCTTCAGATTAAAAATTTAAATGGAACTTTGTTATCTGTTTAAACTGCCGACTGCAATCTGAACGCCAAAGTATTTGAAGGGGTTAATTGAGGATTTTTGAATCACGTTCGATGACAAAAAATGTGGGGCGCGACTTTTGCTTTTACGGAAACGTTAGCCCCTTTCTAGTTTAATAGCTCGCGGCAAGTGACACGTTAATTTGACAAAGTGGTTCCAGATAGGGCAATGTGAGTCTCTGGGTTGGGTTTTTTTGGGGTGAGAAAGGCATAATTTCCACGAGCAGCTTCATGTGCTAAAATAAAAGTCAGGTGAAACTGAAAAGAGCCAATAATCAGTGAAGCAGAAAAACCTTTGACAGTCATAATTAGTGCAGCTTGTTTTCTGAGGTTCGCCTTCTCTCCGAGTCTGTTTTACAATAGATTTCTCACGTGTCCGGACGTCGAGCATTCGGAGAGATACCAGTCGCTGAAACCGTTCCCGGTGAGAATCACTCCGCAGTACGGCGAGAAAAGGAGGCCAAACAGTGCAAAGGAGTTCATCCAAAGCTAATTGAGCTTCAGCAGCCCGAGCTACACAAATTAAGCCATTTTTCTGTCAAAAGTTGGGAGTCTTTTTTTGGGGGATGAAATTGCCGCTTTGTGGAACTATTTCTACACTGCGGATCACCATGGAAACGCTGTTGGAGGGGAAACACAAAGACGGACTCCCTCACAGAGAGGCGACGCGAGAATTTGACTTAAACTTCTGTTGAACTTGAGAATTTTTTTTCTTTCTTTTTTTCTTTTTGTTGTTGTTGTTGTTGCCCAGACTGTGAAATTTAGCCTCTTGCATTCACGGCACGCAGAGGTGATTTTTTTTTTAACAACAAGTGAACATGAAGCCGAACTTAAAACGCTGTGAACCTCTGACTAACACTGCATGTATGATGCATTATGCACACAGTCGTGAGGAGATAGCCAAGACTTTTGGCACTGGAGGAGTAAACCTCGGATCTAGTTTGTTGTTTCCAGCGCACACCGCCCATGGTAGGCTCCACATTCTTCTGGATTCAGCCTCATCACTCCCTGTCGCAGGGTTATCATATTTTTCTAATAATGCTGTAATACTCGTGTCACCATATTCGCTTTGCTACCTTCCATTCACATATTCTCCTTTGGTCCAAGCGAATAAATCCCTATTTTGTGCATAGATTTTTTTTTGTCTGTCTGCTGCTGCTGCTGCAAAAAAAAGACACTTTTAAAATTTTCAACACCCCTGTACAATATGTGACGGGGCCTCCCGACAGGTTAGTTTAAAGCTTTTCAATGCCGCAATGAGCTGCAAATGGGTGGTGCTGTCAGTCTGAGATCCGCCGCGAGAGCAAGTGCATTATTCAGGGGAGTTTTAGGTCACAACAGAGACTTCAGGAAATCTGACGCGCAGCGAGAACATTCAAAAAAAAAAACCAAAAAAAAAAAAAAAGGCTCGCCTTAAGCACCTGATCGGGCGATAAATATCAAAGCTTGTTCTTGTTTAGGAGTCTTGTCTGCCCCCGTTTGTCACAAATTGCCTAATAAAAACTTCAAATAACTCAGCCAGAATTTACCTTTGACAAGTGATGAAAAACAACTTTGGGAAAGCTCCCAGAATCCTTGGTTGCCACGTCAGTGCTGGGGCTGGATGTGAAGTCGTAGCCCGTGGCCAGAATGCGCGCACACACAAGGATTGCGTGGAAGCTCTCCAGCGTGGCATATCTCTTTATGTAATGCAGTAGCATCTGCTGAAGGCGTCGACATAATCCAAAAACTGAGCCATCCGGTCGGCGTGCCAACAAGTCAGCAGACAAGGAATCTAAAATGGGAGTCTGCAACAAGCCGGCGAACTAGAAATTAAAGGCGGATAAGCGCCGGCCGATTGGTTGCGTGCAAGGTGTGAACAGTAGCTTACCCAAATCAAAACATATAGGCTTAATTTTTGAATAGTTTTCCGGCTTATGGAGAAGTTACCATACGAGTCCCCAGATTTCACCTCGGCGTCGCCACATCGGACTGGGTCTTGCTTGAACGACTGTAAAACCAAATGTTTGTCTGGTTGCAGCTTAGCATTTGCAAGGCGAGCGCGTGATGACAGAGGAGCCAAAAAAAAAAAAAAAAAAAAACACGAGGAGAAAAACAAAATAAAAGGAAAGCTGAATTGTACCCCTCGGTGAAATCAGGGAGAGCGGTAATTCAAGACCAAACAAACAACAGGGGACTCGAATAACTGACAGACGCTCTCCAATTAAGTCCCACAAATCTGCAGAAAGAACGCCGAGCGCTATGTGAGGCTGCCACTTTGCGGGTGGGGCGGGAAAAAAAATAAATAAATAAGGGGAGGAAAAAAAAATTGCATAAATTCAGAACTTACTTAAAGGTCTTAATCATGCGCGGACCGTCCTGCCTCGATGGCTGGCCAAGATAAGACATATAAAGCCTCGGGATATTTGCAAGTTAAATGTGCATTTGTGCGAGAGAAAAAACAAACACACAGAAGCCTGGCGAGTTAATGGAAGAGCTAAGTTTGAATATTAACTTCTCCTTCGCATGAGCCGCGTCCTATCAGCTGCGTGCACGCGGGCACGCTGCCACCCTCCAATCAGCGTTGATTGAGTCCAGGTGCCAGTTTGTCCTTCCAAGTGCGGCGGCGCTGAATCGATACCAAATCCGCCCGCCCCGATTTGCTCGAGGCTCGCGGGTGAAACCACCGGAATGGCGGCGCGTCGTCTCTCGTGTCCGAAGCGATGTCATATTCGCGGTGCGGGCGCGCGTTTGCATGTCTGTTTTCAGCCAACGGACGTCGCCCTTGAACCTTCAATTGCTGCGATTCAGGAGAACCATCGAGGAATGAGCGCTTCTGTTGAAAAACGTAGCTAACCCTCAACCTTTAACCTCAGTCAACACTACACTGCTGGCCTGAATGCTCAATTTCAATTGTTGTTTTTTTTTTGTTTTTTTTGCGTGCTTCCTCACATTATAACGTAAAACCGACCGCCATCAGTTTCCGGTGTGAACGTTGACCGCAGCGTTAAATATGGATGCTACACGTGTCAGCGTGAGCGTGTCGGTTCTGAAGTTGCCGTGTAATCGGAGCACAGAAAAATTAAGACCAAGCGATAAAAGGAAGAAGAGGATTAAGAAATAGGAGAGCACTAATTTTAACGATGGCCTTTTTGTGGAGCTGCTTAAATACACTGTTTATGTTTGATCTGGAATTGCGACGTCCGCCTCACTTAGATAAAAGCCGGACGGAATGCGACACCAGACTGAGGTCGCCTCGAAAACCGTCAGACATGCATCCAATTCAGGACCGCATATGAAAGTGGCCCTGGTTCTAATTTGAAAAAAAATCTGATCTGCGCTGTTCAGACTGTCGTAAAAAAAAAAAATTCAGATAGGGGTCGCGGATGCGCAAAAAGTCGGATTTGGGCCACTTGAGCCTGAAGCGCGAACGCAGCCGATGATCTCACGTTAGGAGCTTAACATGACGAAATGACTCAAAGTGGCTCTGCACGTAACGACTTCTCATGCCGCTCCCGGAGCTGTTGTCACTGTAACCTAACCGTTTTCTCGTCTAAATGAAAATGCGACATTTAAAGGAAATAAGCATTCATGAAATGCAGAGACTTCCCACAAACTTCCCTTTGTCCTACAACTTCTTGCCCTGTCTCCCTCTAACAAGAGGCAGGCGTGCTTGAATGGAAGAAGGGGTTCTGTCCTTCACACTGTCTGATTTGCTTAGGAAAGGCGCTCACGTCTAATACTAATCTGAACGACAGCAGTGGAAATCTTGGCTCGGTTTCAGAGGCTAGATTGGGCCTGGCCCAATGACCTTCTCTGAGAGAACATGGAAAGTTTGCCGGCTCAATATGTCACAGCCAGCATGAGCTTAGAAAGAGAACAAGAAAGGAGTGATTAAATGGGTTAGATCCGTGGCTGGCTTTGGTAGATGTCAGGAGGAGTGCAGCTCCGGTTGTACTATGAGATTATCGGAAATTGTATCAGACCGAAAATCTCTCATCGTGGACACTTCCAACTTTTCGGAGCGGTGAATCGGAGATTTGGAAAAAGAAAAAAAAAAAGAACATCTCTCCAATGCTAGAAATATTTCACGTCTGACTTTGGCGGTGACTGAGCGTTCTTTTTCCCCGTATCCGTGCAACAAGTCCACGCATCAATAACGTTCAAATGAAGTCGGGCCAGCATTATAATAGATGGCAACGCTACCGTTTGTTAGGAAGTCGGGCTGAAATCTTCTTCAAGGCAACCCCGCGGGATGAGAGCAGATCTCATCCGCTGAAAATCACCGCTTCGCTGACACAAACAACAGATAATTTTGAAATTGGACATTTCTTAAGGCATAATTATGGCAACTGAAGTAAGTTTAAAGCAAATTAGCCTCACAGGAAGTTGAAACAAAGTGTTAAAACAGGGTTAATTGAATTGTAAGCCTTGTCACAGAAGATTACCAAGTCCAAGAAACACCACTTTAATTGCGTTATTACCATGTGGATTAAGGCATGGGGTATTTTTGCCCAGTAATTATAGCTTGACTGTCCGCGCATTTTAATGCACTTTAGTCAGGATGATTTGGGTTGAAATTCTTGACAGTCCAAACACAGAGAAGTCCATTACTAAATGTATCATGAAGGCTTTAGGATAACACTGGCATTTCAGCTGTAATTGTTCCCACAAAACAAGGATTAAAAGGATATATGGTGATAATGAGTAAGTAATTTGACAAGAAATCGCCTTGATTTGATGCTATTTTTATATCAGAGGGGAGATTTCCGGGGAGCTAACATTAAAGCGAGTTAGTACACCGTGGCCATATTTTTTTTCTATTTCCGGGTCTCAAAGCGTAGAGGCTAAGTACACTTTATTAAAAAAAAAAATCATCATTTTTATAAGCCATGCTAATGCAGATGTTAGCATGGGCTGTTCATGGCTTGTGAGTCGATCCTGAGACGCCTGCTTATGAGATGTTGTGCGGATCTCCACGGCCAGAAATCGTGATGATCCCCCTGACTTTCAAGTGCTTTCTTGCTCCACTTATCCTGTTAATTTGCCTCTATTAAAAAGACAGGCTGAGCCAATTGTGCAGATCCCTTGACTTTTCCTCCCGAGCAGCCCCGAGGTTTGCACTTCCTGCTTTTGAGTGAAATATCTGGCCAGTGTGTGGGCAGCAGTTTTTCCAAGCGGCCATATTGACTTAGCGCGAGCAAAAAAAAAAAAATTCCACAGGGATTTTCCTTCTGCTCCTGTGACAGCTTGGTGGCACGGCGAGCACGCTCGGTCGAAAAATGCCTTGTGATGTTATATTCCTTGAAATTTGCGCTTGGCATATCAAACCATGCTACGTTTGAGCCGATACTTGTGAGGGAATGCCTAAAATGCGACCGCAGCACGGAAGCATGTGTCCTCAACGTTATGCTGCCATCGCGACTGCTAACATCCCTGCGCTGCGGCCGTCCCTGGAGGCGAGCAAGAGTCAACCGGAATCCTAATTTCGTCCAGTCTGAATGTAGACTGGGCTAAAGGGATCGCGTTAAATAGCGATACAGGATCACTTTAGTCTAATATTCATCAATATGATGTTGCTGTTTACGCATTTTCTTCAGGCTCCTATTGTGTTCTCATGAGGTTGTTGAGTGAGCTTGACAATCGCTGGCCAACTGGAAAACGCTAGCATGCGTGCACTCTTAAATAAGGTGGGAAACACAATGAGCATATTAGTCTTGTTGTTGTAAAAAATGTTTGAACGCTGATGTTTAGCTCAAAGCACATTGCGCAAGTAAAGCCCCACATGTCGGCTTTCGACGAGTTCGGAGACGGTGCCCGTTCTTGCACTTTGACAGCCAAAGAACTGGCTCTCGGCCTGGACAGCTGGTTCTAGAGTCTCACCGCGGTGGTCTAGGACAAAGAACCGCCTGCATCAGAGGCTGGAGGTTCAGGTTCCTGTGACCAGAGCTCGAGTAACACATCACCAGACTTCGCGTCGTGCGTCACGGGACTTGGGATAATCGCATTCGGGTCCGGCGGCACAAATGTGTCGGTGCAGAGTCAGTGGAGATGTTGGTAAAGCAAACCGATCCTTAAAAGGTTTGCATGATGAACCGAACAAGAACAAGCATAGGAACCACACTGATCGAAAAGGGGTAACAGCTGTTTAGACGGTGGGAGACTCTCCTAAAAAAGGCTCCTTAATCTTGGCTTTGCCTTAGTTTTGCTGTGGCTGTTGTTAGTGCTAACGTCACTGAGGGTGTGTCGGCACTTTTAAAACACCAACAGCTCGATTCCCCGCTCCTCTGCCCTCGCCTGATTCCATATGTTGGCCACCGAAAGCAGGGACAGACGATTCCAGACACGGGAATCAGATCATGGACCCTCCAATTAAACCGTGGCCTCCCTACTTCTCACATCCATGGCCTCACCAGCCGGGGGAAGCCAGGACAGTTGCGGAATATCATTAGCCTAATGGACAGGAGCACGGGATGGCAAGAATGAATGATTGCATTATGGTGCCATTTGCCACAGACTGTACACTGACATAAATAGTGTAAACAAACAATAACTGTCCATGTGCCCATTCTATTGTATTGTGATGGCTTGCTGTGTGATACATGGGTTCAAGCTGGGGTCTGAGGGAGCGAGAGAGAGGCAGAGATGGTCTCTCGTGTCGGGGCGGGTGGGGGCTAAGTAGCTGGGAACTGGATTTAGACTCAAGTCCATGATCTGCCAGGACTGCTTCGCAATATATGCAGTATTCCCAGGCAAGTTGTCAAGGATGCATGAATGGAGATGTTCCGAGGCTCGGATTCAAATGGCACGCGGCATTTTAAATAAAAACGAATGAGAGTTAAATAGTTTGCTGTACGTCCCCCCCCGCCCCCCCGCCAAATAGCAGCGGTTCCCGTCTGGAGGTTCAGACCCCAACGGGTGAATTTATTTTTAATCGAAAAGGCTTCCAGGTTGGGGGGAATTAGACAGGAATACAATCCTGCAAGATTATTTTTTAATCTTCACACATTATTTCTCAGTCCTTTGTCTAGTACTTTGTTCGTGCGTGTGTGTGTGTGTGTGTGTGTGTGTGTGTTTCACCCTTTCAAGCCTCTAAAAATGCTGAAAATTAAAGCAAGCTTGATTGACTGAACTGATTGATCCCAACACGAGATTTTTTTTTCTTTTTTTTTTCCCCCTTTCTTTCTCAAACCGCTCCGAAATGCAGCATGCTAGAAACTGGACAGTGGCATTATTGGCATAATTTCAGTCTAGAGTAAAAGATGACTTCAGTTATTGTTAATAATGATCAACAGAAAAGAGCTGCTGTGATGAACAATCGTGCGAAAAAAGAAAAAAGAAAAAAATCAATCAGTACAGCCGCACACGTGACTGACAGCGGCGCGGAGAACAGCTTTATTTGTGATTATACCTGCGGTACCGGTGGGAGGTTGTTGGTAAGCCTGATCAGGTTTCCAAATGTGTGCACACGCTCAAAACACACATCGAACCGCGTGTGCAAAGATGAGCTTATGCATGTTTTAAGCACAGGATTGTGTGTGTGTGTGTGTGTGTACTTGTGTGTGTGTAGGCACATTTAACAAATGAGGCCTGGTGGTTGTTTACCTGTGTGTGTAATGAAGCCGAAGTTATTTTGTAATTCAGATCTCATGCGACTATTATTTTTTTTTTCCTTTATTTGCGGCGCCTGACGGTCTGAATCAGTCCTTGATAGACTGTAAATGACCTATTTGTATGAAGGAAATAAGCATATTTGATTTGTTAGCACTCCGAATGAAGCCATTAAGTTCTGAAGCCATGGACATTATTCTAATTGTTATTGATGCCAGTCGGTGATTGCCAAATAATTAAAGATGATATGCTGCTCACATCGTCGCATTTCACGTGTAGCCTCCCCGCGTCAGCTTGTTAGCGACGGGCGCCATGACGCCGGGCCTATCAGGAGCCGCCGCCGCCACCTGCGCGGAGAACGGGGAAGTGGGGCGGGGGTGGGGGGGGTGTCTGCGGGGCGCCATCACAAATGTTGGCCCAAAGAGTGCCATCGCATCCTTGTCATGTCGAGTCAGTCCCGCTTCGCCTCTTTCTTTTTCGGTCAGGTGATGCGCGCGCACACACACGCGCACACACACAAATCCGGGCTGTCTGCATCCGGAGCCCTAACGTTCTCTGTCAGCCGGCTGTCCCCGCGGTCATCTTTCTGCTGACGTCCCTTCTGCCAGCCGCAGCACTCTGAAAGGCCCGCCATGGCCTCGGGGCGCGGGGAACAGGTAGAAATATAAGCGCATCAAGGCGACACACTGGTGTGTGAGCCAACTATCAAAAAAAAGGCCAAATTACCAAACGATTGCCTTCTGGATCTGGTTTCCATGCTAATCCATCAGCAGAATCGATATGAAGTCACATACATTACAGATGCTTAAAACATTGGAATCTTTTAGCCTCCCCCACCACCACCACACCCCTCTTCTTTTTTTTTCTTTCTTTTTTTTGTTGTTGTTCTAATTAATACGCCACGTCTTGGGCACACTCGAGGTAATTAACATTGTTTTTTGCCAGCAACACACAGCAGATGGTGATTGAAAATAGAGGGATGAGTCGCTCAATCAACCACCATTTGTCTGAAGCCATTAATTATCTAGCGAAGAATACATTCAGTCCCCAAAGTTGATAGTTTAGGGGGAAGAAGAATACTGTCCTTCTGTTCCTCATTACTCTTTAACAGCAGAAACTGCTGAAACTAGAATGCCGGATAGGGAGATTGCAATTTTAATAGCACTGTCATTATCTTCTCCCATAAGGTGGCATACGATAGAGGGCTTGTGTTGGGGGGGGTGCGAAGGGAAGGGTGGGTAACAAAGGAGTGTTTCAATAAGTGGATGCCACGCAGCGTCATTCTGCTCAGATTCATCAGAGGCCACTTTCAGAGACGGTATCATTAGAGATGGAGGGTCCAGGGCCGGCTGCTTGAAATTTCCCGCAAACAAGCAAGAGCAGCCGGGGGTCACGTGACCGCCGCACCGGAACCCCACCCCCGCCCGCGTGCGCTACTGTAACCAATCATCCCCGGTCCGCACTTTGGGTCCAATCGGAATCGCGGCCTCCCTCCCCCCGCAGCGATGGCGGCCGTGATATCGTGACGTTCCCCCGGATTTTATCGTCTTCATCCGGTTTCTCTGGCGAAAGCCTTGCTGCTCCGGTGGCGCTCCGGAGTTCTGCCTGGCAACCTATTACTATTACGCACTCAGCTTATTTGAGACCCTCTAAAAATAAAAGGTGGCGGGAGGGGACGGGGAGGAAGAGGGCAGGCGAGACGGGGGCGGGGGTGTGGGGGGGAACCTTGAAGGGACACTGGAAGCGAGCGCTCAGCATCGCGCTTGGCGCCGCTTCTTTGATATTATTTTGTCACCGCCAGCAGCTCCCTCCTCCATCTTTGGCACGCTATAATCTTGTTTTTGTTCTCCGCGCCAGCCTTGTAGTCGGAGATAATCAGTGTCACCTAACTTTAATTATTGTGATAAAAATCTGAGATAAAATGTTGTTGCCTCAATGTCAGTTGTTCTCTATTAATACAGAATGGGGAGAAATGTGCGCTCTTTGATACATCTGGCGCGCGGCGGAGAATTAAAGAAGAGGTCTTGATAGTAAATTACCGGTCGCGTTGCTCTTGTTCCACCCCACAGGCTTTAATTAACTAGTCTCAGGTAGTCTAATCTTATTATCGAAGACTGCTTTTTTTTTTTTTTACCCCCCCCACCCCCACACACACACTCTCACCTGCTTATTTGAGAGGCGAGATCATGTAATAAATACAGTAGACAGATGAGGGAGAGCCACCGAGGTTCTAATGCTCTGCGTGGCGCCGGCCGCCATTTACACATCCTTGTCACATGGTTGGAAACAAAGCCCGTGCCATTTTCGACCCCCCCCCCGTAAACAGCATCCATCGGCCACAGCCTGGTGCCAAATAAAAACACACAACATCTCCGTGTTTGCCCCGGCTCCATCAAACCTCATCATCTCCAAGGCTACCACTTACTTCCACCTGGAGTAGAGATAGCTGCTTATCTACCGGTGAATAATAATAATAATAATAATACATATATAAAAGAAAGACACATAACAGGTTAAAAAAAAAAGGGGTGGGGGGAAAAAAGTGATGGAAAGAAGCGAGGCGGTGTGTGAGTGTGTGAGGTGGGGTGGGGGTAAAGCCGGCACAGAGCAGAGAGATTTCAGGGGACAGTTTCATTCTGTGGAAAGGGCAGGCAGGAAGAGACCTCCCGCTGCAACGCGGCAGCCCAGCCGAAATGAAAGCCGGCCGCTCTCTTCTCCGGGGCTAAACAGCAGCCTTAATAAAAAACACAATCAGACCCCCAACCTTAAACTTTAATGCACATTCCTCCCATATTTCTCCTTTCCCAGTTTTGAAAAAAAAAAAAAAAAAAAAAAACCTTGGTGGAAGCTCCCAGTGAGATCCCAGCTCCTTGAGCGAAAAAAAAGGTGTGTGTGTGTGTGTGTGTGTGTCATAGCCATAATGAAGCCCCATTGAATATCAAACACGCCATCAACTCGCTAAAGCTCTCCATTGTGTTAATGAAATTGTTCCCCCCAACTTTTTTAATTAACTGGCGGACTCGCGGTGTGCGAGTCAAGTTGTGGACACAGACAACAGTGTTCGCTCTCCCAGGTGATATGAATATCAAAGAGAGGAAGTTGCTCTGAATTAAAGCGGCGCCTCTTTATTAGGGGGGAAACATCAGAGGGGGAGACAGATGTGCTGAGGACGGGCTCGTGTCATTTCTCTTGCGTCAGTCAGCTTTCATTCAGCACTTTGATATAAAAGCAGGGAGGGAGCGAGGGAGGCGGGGATAGAGGTGTGTGTGGTGGTGGGCGGGTGTGTGTGTGTGTGTGTGTGTGTGTGTGGGGTCGGCTGTATTTATGGTGAATCCGCATTGTTTTCATGACTGTTAAAATCTGCCATTTAAAGCCTTCAAGGATGTCCCCTTGATAGCAATCAGCACAAATCATAATCACGCCGCCGCGCCGACTCAGAGTGGTACAACTTGATGAAGGGGGGTAGGAGGAGAGAGCGGGGTGGGGGGTGGGGGGTGGGGCATTCATCACCAGGAAAAGGGGGGAAGATAAAAAGGAAGCCACAATTTATTTTTTTTTTCAAACACATTTCCCTTTATTGGCATGGTGAGGCTGATGAGAATTGCACATAAAAAATAAAATTCACAAGAAAGTCATACAATAGGTAGAACCACAAAGGCATTGGTAAGGACTTGGCAGAAGGCAACGTGGATAGGACACAAACAGGTAACAACCCATAGCGAGAGACCCCCCCCTCCCCCTCCACCCCACCACACACACGCACGCACACACACACTCCCATTAACACACGGCCCGAAAACCAAACACACACATTTGCTCGTACACATATTGTCCTTCCAAATAAAACATGATTACCCAACAAACGTTTAAGCAGTGTCCTCTGTAGGTCACATTATTAAAAAGTCCGCCACAGTTGAAATTTGAACCATAAGGTGTTTATAATATATTGCTACTCTAGGCAATTTACAAAGCATTTTTTTTTTTTAATCGTTATTATTATTACAATGATTAAAGCCACATCTATCAAATGGGACACGACACCATTACCCAAACGCTATACAGACAGCAAAAAAGTAAAACAATGTCTTCGAACACAGGTAAAAGTTTGTTGTTGTTTTTTTTCCCCCTTCCGCTTCTCCCCCGTCCTTCCTCTCAGCCAATTTTTGCCTCACAAAAAAAAAAAAAAAAAAATTAGCCTTTTCCTGTCTCCACAGTCAAACTCCATGAGAGACGGCCTGTGATCAGCAAAGCTTCCCTACAAAAGATTTTTTCCCCCCCCTTCCCTTACGATGGAAGCCGGCTCTCTCATTACTCGGCTGGCGCTAGAAACGGGATATTAATTGAACCAGAAACCGCAAGGTTACCTTTTATGTCATGTCGACGGCGCTGTGATATCTGGACTGTGAGTCGGGATGGGGGAAAATGGATGTAGGGGGAGTGTGTGTGGGGGGTGGGGGAGGAAGTGATGGGAAGTGGCGCGGCATGCGATACATTGTTGAGTAGTTTTCTCAAGGCTTATAGAATGTCATTTAAAATCTGCCAAGTTAAGACAGCTGAGAGGCAGATATCCAAAGTGGTTATGCGGCTGCACCGACTGCCATCCCGTAATAGCCATGCACTACACGACAAACAGGTTCAACTCGACACATTTTTACACACAGTGAGAGAAGGGCGGGCGGGGGAGCGTGGGGCGGGGGTGGGAGCGTGGGGCGGAGTTTAAAGAGTCGGTCACGTTTGCACAGATGTCACAAGGTAATGCGTGCGTCACAATTACATAGACTCAATTACACGTTAAAGGGAGCAGCGGGTTTGGGGGAGCTGGGATATTCAAGTATTTACCGGGTTGGAAGCGGGGTGGGGGTTGGGGGCGGGGTCGTGTCACATGGCGGAGATGCTGGAATGGCGGGGGGTTCGGGGGGGGGGGGGGTCATCCTAGCTACCAGCGACTGGGTAATGGGTCAAGTCCAAAAATCACACAACAAGGAGCTAAAATACAACTCTGAAAAATAATTTATTGCTTTTTATATAGTTTTTTTTCTTTCATTTATATTATCATCGTTATCGTTATTAATCATCTCGTAATTACTGTGAATAATATTAGTAATATCATCATCGTATATATGTATTATCATTATTATTTTGTACATGAAATACAAGATCTTTTAAAAAATTCAGGAAAGGAAATTGTAAACTTTTGTTTGGCATTCACAATAATCAAGCGTGAGTCGAGTGGCGACACGAGTGTCCACGAGAGAAAAAATTCCTGCAAAAAATCATTTTATTGCTTCATGTCCTACTTTTGTGTGGAAATAAACACCGGCAGATCTGGCCCCCGAGAGCGGAGGCAGAACTCGCGAAAGAAAGATGAGCGGCACACGTGACGAGGGGGGCTGACGGCCGGAGTGATGAAGATCTGAATGTACTGATTGTTTCGGAAAGGCATAGAAGGTAATATTATCCCCACCAAAGCATTTATTGTACACCCTGTCTAGTGATTGGAAGTTAAATAACAAAAAAAAAAAAATAATAATAATCAAGAGGAAAACATAAATAGCAAATAAAAATCTCATGATGTACGCCATGTGAGATGGAGCCCATAAATATATTTTTTTTTGATTCATCAAATATTATAAAATAAATAGATAAATACGTGTTTGCACTGATTGAAAAGATTTGAATGCATTTTTTTTTTAACTCTCAAGGAAAATAATCAAAATGAGAACCATACAAAGCAATAAAATCAAACTGTTGTGTATATATATATATGTCGTGTATATATATACACATACCCATGTAGTGATTGCTTCAGAAATTATCAATAAAAAAATGGGGTACCTTTTTTTTTTTTTTTTTTACAATCATGAAAAACACGTTTAAAAATGCATTTTACACTGGTTGTATAAGCAAAAACACTGATTGAGAAACTTTATAAACAGAGAAAACTATACATGGTTGACTATTTTCTCCCCCCAACAAAATAACTTAAAAAAGGACGTTTGTTCACATGCTCCCTCAAAATGAGCAATCAGACACATCTTTTTTTTTTTTTTCCTTTTTTACAATCATATTATGTCTTCTAAACATCATGTAGGTGTACAATATGTTTTACAGTATTGTAATTACTACAGATCGACATTCTGAATTAAGAAATTTTCTCCTCATTTTTAAAAAAAGGCTGCGTTTTACAGTGCATAGCTGTAACAAATAAAGAACTTTATCCGATATGTACATAAAATAAAAATATTCCTTTTTATAGTATTTGTAAATACACTGCTACATTTCTCTTTAAAATGTAGACAACAATGTTACCTTGAGAATTTTACCTTCAAGATACAATTCCCCTATACTCTTGTTTGTAATGTAACACCAGATCCAAACACCAGATTCCAAAAGAGAGACCAAAGAAAATCAACGGCAAAAGAAAAATAAAAATCTGGCTGAACAAGCTGCATGTTTTCACCCCAAAAAAGAACTGTGGGTATTGTAGTGCTTGGAGAAAGAAAAAAAAAATCAAGTAGTTTCTTTCTTTTTTTTTTTTCCTTCTTTCACCGACGGTTGTACAGCAGTAGGGTGCACCAAATCCGGCGCACCAGAGGGTTCAGTGGCTTTCCCAGAATGCAATGTCTCCTCCCAGCTCTTCAGCAGCTATGTTCATGTAAACTTCATTTTTGATATATTCATTTATATTGATATAGGTCTATAGACTTAATTCTTATGTACTCTATGACATAGAGTGTAAAACTTCTTGTGGTCTCGCCATCAAAGGAGCGCGAGACAACAGTGAGGTATCAGAAGTCCCTCTGTGTGACAGGCAGCAGGTGCCGCGGAGCTGGTTACCTTCTCAGGCTGCGCTGGGCCTCCCTCAGCAAGCTGTCGAAATCCATGGAGTCATACTTGCTTTTGGTGGAGGCTGGATCAAAGTCGTCAGAGTGGGAGTCTGAAACGGGGGCAGGCGGATTGTGGTCAGTGTCGGACCTCTGCGCATCTCTTTTTCAAATTAGCTTTTCAAATGGGTTTGCGAGTTTTTACTGGGTTCCGTTTTTGTCTTACAGCCTCTATTTGTATTTGTTAGAAATCATTAACAAGCTGAAAAAGTTGTTTGGCAAATACTTTTCGTCCTGGATCGTAACCAGCTTGTGCGTTCGTGTGGCGTTTGGGGAACACTGGGACAATAACTTCGCAGGGGACGTCACTTCAAATCGGAACAGAAATCGGGAGAGTCTGGGAAAACGTTGGCACACGGCTGCCCAAGTTACTCATGTAAGATGCTGCGTGCCGTAGCAAAGTAAACGTTTGGTTGGCAGGTTACATATTAATGCTTCTGCCAACATCAGAATCGGATAGCCAAGTCGGTTTTCAAATACAAGGAACTTGACTTGGTATCCGAACAATTAACAGTTGTAAGGAAAATTAAACATAAATATGTGCAATGATCAGTGGTGGGTTTGATGTGTAATACTGCATTGGCTTGTAAATGTCCACATAGACCAACCCCCACCATTTGGAAAAGTTATTCATTAGCAGTAGCCCTGATAATGGGTCAGGCAAAGAAACACACCTATCCATGAGTCGTCTAAGGAATAAGACGCAGCACATATTCTTTGTGGCGTCCACGTTTTTTTTTTGCCGTATTCCGGCTTAAAAGCAAATGAGTGCACCAAAGTCCGGAGAACGACTTCCCAACTGGCGAGCTGGGACCGTCGCTTTGTGGCAGAATTAGCGTGCTAGCGCCTCGTACGTACGTAGACCCCATGCTGAAGAACTGCCAGCTCAATGGCTCGAAACCAACATTAATATCATTCTCTCCGCTTTGCAAATAATAATATGCGTGTTGTTGTTTGTTCCATCTTTCTGATGAGTGTTTAGACCTGCATCCTCCTGGACCAAAAAAAAAATCAAACAATTTTTCAGGAAGATGCATAGTGCTGGAAATTGCCTTAATACCTGCGCACGACTTTGTGTTCAGGCGGCCATATATCAACAAATTCAGATGCCGAGGGTTGAAAAACAGCGCCTATGTTTTGCACCGAGGCCACAGATGTAAAAGCAGATCCTCCCCGTCTCTCATATGTCCTATTTTTTTTTCTCTCCCCCTGATCAACCTGATAATACATAAAGAGCATCTTATCTCTGCCAACAGACAGCTTCACAAATGGGGCCCCCAAAGGGCCCAGCAGCACACTGCACGAGCTTTGAGAAATGGGAATGACCATGGCGGCTGGAAGATGCCAGTCGTGATCTAATGCAATGGCCGAGGGCTGGATTGTGTCACGCTGCGCACCTTGAGGGATGAAAAATACCCCGGTGCTCTACTTAAAACTAATGGACAGTGTCTCTGAAAACAAAAAAAAAAAAAAGTGAGAGCCAACAAGATAGAGAAGACAGGGAGAGGTTTGGGTACTATTATAAGAATCTCCCTCGCTCTCAATCTCTTTATCCTGTCCTATCAGTCCGGGGACGACCGAAATACCCTGACAAAGAGGCGGTCGAATGAAGGCCTTTCCATTTCAGTAGACTGATTAGTCAATCTCAGCATAATGTCTATCCTCAAGGCTTTAGGATTAGCAACTGTTTCTCTGTGTGTCAATTTCTCATCCTGCCCCTCTGTTCAAAAGCTGATAGCTTCGAGCATGTGCTTTGGAAATGTCTCGCAGCCGCTTCATTTGCCGGGGAAAGTGCTCTTTCTCTGTCAAGTGACCCATTGACCCCCTTGTAGCGGCGCATTATACATTCCTGACCTCATATTTTGCTGGTAAATAAATGTCACGGGAACGCTGGCTGCCGACGCGGGAGTCAATACCTGCCCCGCGCCGCCGCCAACAAACGGGCGAGATTAGCTTTTGTCGGCGCGTAAAAGGAGCATCTGTCCCTTAAAGTTTGGGACGTGGCCGCTCAATTATCGCCACCTTTATTATGGTGTGACGAGCATCTTTTGTTTTTGTTTGTTTTTTTTTTTTTTTATTTTTGCACGGCCAAAGCGGGGCACGGTGCCAGATGGAAGGAGCCTTGATTTCATTGATAGCCTGAATTATTTATCGCGCGCGTCATTCAACCCTCAGCTGCATCCATTTGAGAAGAGTTTTCTGTCTGGGATTCGTGCGTCCGACCGATATGGACGCTTATAGGCTGCGCGCACTTTTACTCGAAGGAGCAGCGTACTTTACGCGGTAAAAAAGCCTTGCATTTACAGTACATGGCGCTCTTCTCCCTTCGCGGTCCTCAAGGCCCTTCAGCGCCGCCGCGGCCCCATTCGCCCTGGTGGCGGAACCTGCTCACCGGGAGCAATTAGGGGTTCAGAATCCTGCTGAAGGACACTTAAAACGTGGTCTCCGCGGGAGTTTGGGACCAGACCAGGAACCCTGCGATTGCTAGACGACCACGCTACCGACTTAGCCATTCCGTGAGGTCAGCTACGCTGCAGGACCGCAGGCTTCCGGCAAAGGAAGTATGCTCCGTTTTAGGTGACCTACGTGCCGCGCCAAGGCTCCTTTCACTGCTGTAACATCTGGCCACAGATGGAACCTCACTTTGGGGTTTGACGTAACCTCGCTCCCACCTTTTCCCTTCCTCACTCCCTCATGTTCCTCCGCCGCATCTTTCTCCTCGTAATTCCATCCCCACCCCTTCCTCCCCCGCGCACACGAATGCCTTTCGGTGCTAATCTCGCTCCCTAATGCTTTTGCTTTTCATATCAATGCATTAGAAACAGGCCTTCCGTACGGCCCATGCGAATAATGGAGTCCTCTTTTTGTTTTCCCGGGGATCCTACAGCGACTCGCAGGGAGGAAATGGAGCTCTATTCTCTGCGTGTTCACAAACTGACCTCTGAACTGGCTTTGCCCTTTTGAGCCATGAATGCCTGCTGGACACATTCGTGGCTGCCGGAATTGTTGCCAGCGCAGAGACGGGTCTCTTTTGATCTGGAAGCATCTCTTGAGCCTTTTTTTTTTATTTTTTTCTTCGCTCTATTATTCCCTTACAGTCCTTCCAGCCACGCAAACGCTCTGCGACCCGCGGGGCTCTGACGGAGACAACAACAAAGCTGCACTTACCCAAGTCTGTGTAATGTGATTTGCAGAACTGCTTTTGTCCGCCGAAGCACAGCTCGAACTGGGGCTCGTTTGACCTGCGTAAGGTGTGTCCGTTCTCAAGGGCGGCAAAGGCGTCACAAGTGTAGCGGTATGTGATGAAGCCAAAATTGTCCCTGGTCAAGAATAGAAAATGATACGTCAGGGTGGTGCTGCGGGGCAAGAGTAATTGAACAGGGGTCGAGCGGGGGGGTGGGTGGGGGAGTCTTGTCTTAGATGACGATCGCGCTATTTATATGCAAAAGAGAATCAATAAAAGTGTATCTTTGGGGCTCCTCAGGCCGAGAAAAAGATGGATTGGGAGTGGGCAAAAGCTCCGTCTTAGTCTTAAACACCTGCTTTTGCTTTTCGGCCTACACAGGTGCACACGCGCACACACACACACACACTATCTAACACACAAACGGGGCAAAACGTCCCAGGGCCTTACCCGTCGTCCCTCAAGTTCACCGCGCATTCTTCAATTTCGCCAAAGACTTCAAAGCGGCGCTTCAACTCTGTCCGGGTGCAGTCGGACCTCAGTCGCCCCACATACACCACCCGTCTCTCCTCCTGCTCGTTAAGAGGGACGACAAAGCGGAGGAAGGAGATTAGAAGGCGGGAGTCTGTTTTTCCCCACTCTCTCTTCAGCCAGCCCTAATGAATTGGTCCTGATCACTCCTGTGGATACTATGTGTGTGTGTGTGTGTGTGTGCCGAATTCATGCCCCCATTTTTGTCCCCTCTCCTCTGGCTGTCTGTTGCACTCCTCTGATTGGTTGGTTCCTCCGATCTGATACAGTTGCGGTTTGGAAGTGCCTTCAGTCTGCCTTGGCACCGCAATTCCTCTTTTCTCTCCGCAACTCATCAACCCCGGGGGGGGGGGGAAACGGGGGACGGGGGGAGTGATTTTTATCAAATGATGCCATGTCTTCACTTTGCTTCCTCTTTTTTCCCCTTCAGGTCTAAAAATAAAAGCTCCGAGGTGACTCAGCGATAAATCAGGGGGAAAAAAAGCCTGTTAATTCATTTCTGCGACTCCAAACCCGCGCCTGGAATAAACAGAGGCTGAGAGGTCTGTTAATATTATGTTCATAAACCGAGGGAGAGGAACCATGAGGCGCAGCAGCAGCAGCGACCCACGGGGCAAAACAACATGGATTTCCTTGAACTGCAGAGGACATGTGGGTCACAGCAGAATAATTTAGGAACGCATTCCACCAGGCTGCAATTATAGCTTTTGAATAGTTTAATTGCATCTGCTAATCATATAATGCGGCACACGCCTGCAGCTACGACATATCACTGGTATTTATTTAGTCATTCATTTACTTGCTGGTGCAAATCCATTGAGGCCCCACTGAAATTTTGACATCTTAAGAGGACGTCGCGTGGCGCTCAACCCCAAGCTGACCTTTGACCCCCTTGGACCGGCGTAGAACAGTCAAGAGAAACGCAGATCCGCAAGCGGTCGCTCACACGTACTTGCTGCACTTTTTACTGCTTACTGTCCGTGACAACAATTATTTGCTGAATTAGGAGTTTAGTTGCTGACGACTCATAAATAGGCGTCTTTTTTTTCCACCCACCCCCCCCCCCCTTTTTTTTTTTTTTTTGATGGCACCCTGAGGGCTGCCTATGCCTGTGTGTGTGTGTGTGTGTGCGCGTGTATGTATGTAAGATCTTGCATCCTCACAATA
>CAAKHG010015655.1:0-24278 GCA_901007715.1 Dactylopterus volitans | reverse complement strand
AAAAAAAAAAACCCCCCCGGGGACCCCCCCCCCCCCCCCGCCCACCTTCCCGCCCCCTTCTCTGATCAAAAGGAAGCATGGGAAATGTAGTTCTCACGCAGAGCTCTGATGATAGGAGTCTCTTTTGAGAGGGATTGGAGACTACATTCCCACAGCCTGGATTTGGCTTTCATCTCTGGGGATGTGAAGGAGGGTTTTGCCACTCAGTAAAAACAACAGCTGCCGCTTAAAACAATAGCCCCAGCATCAAACAACAAAAAAAAAAAATGGCAGCATATGAGGTAGGGAGGGGGGAGGTGAATGTTAGGAAGACACTCAAATAAAACTCCCTGCCTTGTGATGAAAACTCAGACCGTTTGATTCGAAAGTCCAGTGCCTCTGGCTCCTTTCATATCCTTGCTTTTTTCTTTTAGTGTTCACTAAATTTTAGGGAGAGCGCACCACCCGACCAATCTTTTTTCCCCCACTGTCCGGTCAGAGATATGAGAGGGCCACCACGATGGCGCTGCAGATAGTTTAGATAGAATGTCTTTCGCCTGTTTGGTTCAGCAAGAGGTTGCGCGGTGACAAATCCAGCCCATGTAGTCTAGACCAGGCAGAGACTAGCAGGAGGTTAGAACTCCTGCTTGGAGTCTCCGGCGTCCATCCTGTCCGACACCAGCTCTGACAACTGATCAGGCCTTTTTTACACTCCTAAGCCGGACTCCCTGCCAGCGCCGAGCCCTGTTTAAACTGCATGGGTGGGAAGCTGCCATGGTTCAGCTGAAGGGTGTGTGTGTGTGTGTGTGGGGTGGGGGGTCAGTTAGATGACTTACCAGGAGGACGAGCGTCTGTCAGGTGAGCTGGAGATGGAGCGCCTCCGGTAGTGTGAGGAGGAGCTGCGGGAGCCAGAGTGGGAACGAGAACGGGAGCGAGACCCGCTGCTGGGCCAGCAGAAAGGCCTGCTGGGAGAGAGGAGGAGGGAGGAAGGTGGGGAGACGGAGCCTCGTGAGGGGGAGCTGGATGGTGGGGAACAGGAGGGAGAGCAGGGGGGGCAGTCAAAGAGTAGGTCCAGAGGGGTGCCCTCCCACGGATAGAGGAATCGACTCTCACGGCCCTCACCCAGCTCGAGGTCATCGTGGAGGGGCAGGAGCCCCGGGTGCAGGTAGCTGGAGCCAGGCAGCCTCTGGGAGTAGTAATCATCCTCTCCCTGCTCGGGATACTGAGGGGCTGCAGCCTTGTTTGGTTTGCTGCCTGGTTCCCTCTCCTGGCCACCTTGGCTGTACAGGGCTTGCAATGGGTGGCCAAAGTGCTTGTTGAGTTCTGCTCGAATTTCCTGGTCGCACAGGACCTTCCTGCTGATGGCAGAAGGCTGCTGTTGGTCCCTGTCAGTTGTGGCCTTCTGTAACGAGATCTGAGTCGGGGCCTCCTCCCCGGATCCCCGGACCCGAGCGTCTTCTCCATCCAACGAGGCAAAACTCTGCTGCTTAGCTAAAGATCCCGAAGGAGCTGATGAAGAGGATGAGGATGAGGAGGAGGACGGCGGCATGGCTAAGTCCTTACATTCGACATGCCTGTCCTCCGTTGTGCCTGCTGCAGGCGCGGAGGCAGCAGCGGCACCTGGGGTGACCGTCTTTTCCGCTGTTGTGGTCATGGCAACAGTGGCAGCGCTGCCGTCCTTCTTTGTGCTAGCTGACGCCTGGCAATAGTCATGGTCACTGTAGCCACGGGACAGAACCCGCTTATTGTTGCTAGTGCTGCGATGCTCCTCAAGGCCGCCCCCTGTCGTTTGTTGGGGGGCGGAGTAAGGGAGGACCGTGGACGCTTTGCTCAGCTGGGCATATAGCTCAGTCTGTTCGGGACCCTTCCTGGTGGGGCCCCCGCCTGAGGCACCTGGAGCCGGGGCCAGAGCGCCGGGGCCCAACTCGCCCAGCCTGGCTCTTTTGCATGCCAAGGCCGAGGAAGAACATGAAGACAACTTGGTTTTGAGCGATGCTTTGAAAGGATTCTCTTGACTGGCTTTGTGTGGGGGCGTGGTAGGTGGTGTCAGACCTGGAGAGGGAGGGAGAGACAGAAGTTGGTGGTGGGGAAGACGGGAGTGGGGTGCAATAAAATGAAAATGGAGTCATAATACATACCTCCACAAATATACCCCATTCCCTCCTCCCCTTATTCACCTATAAACTCCCAATCCAGTTTATGGACAGTGGACACAGATACATGCCTGATTAAAATATTCACTTTCACTTGGACTAATCCTGATCTCTATTTTATTGCAGTCTTGACAGATTAATGTAATGCTTGATGTAACTTAATATGGTGGTGGTGCTGTAATACGGATGACTAGCTATCGTCTTCCTCCCTGACCTTGGAAATATCTCTTTTTCTGAGGATAAAAAAAAAAAAAGTAACATCCTGCAGATGACAAAACAAAGTGCATCTGATAGAGATATTAATTGATATCTCGGCCTGCTTCGCGCAGTTCGTCAGTGATACGATACGTCGCCTGCTCCAAGACGGCCCGCCACCGTTCCCCTACTACTCTTAATACATCCACATCGGTGTGCCTGGCGATGTTGCCATGGCGAGATGTCTGCCGACTAATGGAAGAACTACTAGCGAATGGGTTGTCATTCTTCTCAGATGGCATTTCTCCACTGCTCATGCCCTCCCATCTCTTCCCCCACCTCCTACAGATTTACAACCAGGCAGATGGCAGTTATATGGGAAGCCCTGAGATGAGCCCACTTTATAGCATTGTTAATGCACTCACACAAACGGCCGTCACCATTACTCTCATTCTCTCTTTCCCCCTCGCCTTTAGTGCTGTATTCTCCCCTTTTCTCCCTTCCTGTCTGCCATCTTCCCCGGATCAATCTATTTCTCCCCCTCTCTCTCTCTTCTGCATCTTTTTCCTGTTTCTGTCTGGCGCAGAACAGATGTGCCCCCCCCCCAACAGACGCACACACACACACACACACACACACACACACGCACGCACACACACGCGCGCGCGCGCTCTCATCACAAACAGAGTCTCGAACTGGAGTCAAACACTTTGAAACACCTACGCTCTCCCTTATTCTTTGCCTTTCTTATAATGCACATCATTCTCCCCTTGCTGCTGAATTGCACCAAATGACAGCTATTAGTATCAAATCCAGTGTTAGAGTACGCACAGAAAAGACAGCTTGGCGGAGAGAGCGCGGGAGCCTGATACATAAATATGCGAGTTTCTGAAACCACTTGCTGTGTTTGGAATGCCTGATCCAACGGCTTATCATCCTGCTTATTATGTGAATGTGTCTGTAAGTAGGACTGCAAGCCCTGGCTCCCCTCTTTCCCACCCTTTTTCTTCTCTCTTCCACTTCCCACTCTCAATCCTCTGCGTGGTGCAGACGTATACGCATAACGCCAATGAAATGAGCTATGAAAATGAGAAGGGGGTGAGGTAAAGGGGGCTGCTACACAATGCCCGAGGAACTTCTGTTTCAGCACCCAAGCGCCATCTGTCCAAAACAATGTGCGTGCAGGGTCATAAACTAGGAGCCATTAGCGAAGGGGGTGAAATAAATCGGAATTAGATAAATATGTGCCTTTCAGTCAAACTCGCTGATGACGGATGATCTGCAGTCACAAATACCAATCACGGGGCCAGTGGAGAGAAAACAATGGCACAAGACAGACACAGAATGAGGAGGGTCTTTATTCGCACCCATCTGTTCAATGCAAGGAGACCTCAGAGCGAATAATAACTCCAGGCTTAACGCGCCGGTCCGGTGGTAAGCCGTGCAAATGGCAACAAACAGACCACCCCAGTGTCATGAGATACAGTAATTAAAGACAACATGGCAGCACAGGGTAAATCTATTAGCCAGGATGAGATTTGGTCCCAACAGTTAAATCCCAGGAGGCTCAACGCTTGTTGCAGCTTTGCTGTCATGAAAACATTCTACAAACAGTCCATGAAGGCACTAAAACCCGTCATGGCTCAGTTTGGGAATCCAGGTCGACCGATCACTTAATTTATCTTACTACTACAGTTCATCATAAAGGCGTAAAACAATATATTCCTGGCACCAGTTCATGGAAAGTTTCATCAGTCGGTTGCTGACCTATCTTGAGACCGGGAACCCGCCCACTTGGCTTCCCTCCACCTGGTTATCAGTTATACCACCATAAGCTCCATTGTAGTGGAATGTTGTTCCAAATCTGCAAAGAACATGTAACTCTGGACCAAAAAAGCTTTCACCTCAGCTTACTGGGATCTATATCCATCTGTCTCATACAGCAGCGCAAGGCAGAGAAGCTAATCCCTAAGTAGAAAAAAGGGGGCTCAGTAACCTGGAGCTTTCTGGACTAATGACTTCCCTGCTAATATTCAATCCTGCATTTGACAGTGAAGCCAGGTGAAGGGCTTTATTTGACTGCGCTTGTAAAGTGGACGCGGTGGAACAGAACGGACGCTCAGATTTGGCCACAGGTCAGTAGGCTCACCCACGTGCAGTAAAACAGGAAGAAATATTAACTGTGCTTGATTGCCCCGCAGCTTAAGCAGCTCCGCTCTTTCCCTTCTTTAGGTCTCAACAGGCATCGCCTTTGACCCCGAGAGCTTATCTACACAAAAGGGTTAAACAGCACCTCAACAAGGTCAGAGGGACAGAGGGAGCCCTCTTGGGGTTTGATGTACCACAATTTTCCACCACCCCCACAAGGAGATAGGGAAAAGTGCAGGGTGCAGGCATGAGGTATGTACATGGTGTCCCATTTCCCCTGCTGATAAATGAATACCCAAAGTGCAGCAACAGTGAGAGTAAAAAGGGCAGCTGTATTGACCTTAAATGATTAATCTAGAGGAGGAAGGAGGTGGAGCGGGGAGGCTAACTGCAGATATGATGTACAAAGAGAGAAAGATAGGGATCATCTCCAAAACCGCTAATAATATAGCTACAATTAACTCAATAACACAATAGATTGATGTCAGTAATGGCGCTAAAACCCCCTGGAACTGACTCCGTTTAACCAAACAGCATTTGTTGTACGCCTGGACACTGGGAAATGACTCCCATGTCAGCTGATCTAATTGCCTGCATGTCTGGGGACCTCAAGAAAAGGAAGGCACAGATCATTCTAGCATAACCGAATTACGCAGCAAAACCAATTAAAACAATAACGCTGCCATTTCAATTTTCCTATGATGTGTAGTCACAGTGAGCTGTCAGTCAGAGAGCATTAAGATCTGATAGAGGAAGAGTAACAGCATATTAACTCTTAAGTAAAAGGGGAGGGAAGGCGGCGGGGGATGGGCTAATAAACCCTAGGGAGATTGGAAAGCCTAATCAATACTAAGGCACATAAAATACCCCCCACCTCCCCACCCCCACCTTCACCTTGAACTCTGAACTGTGATGGAACTATCAAGATGTTAGAGAATCCAGTTAACCCATAACTAGCTGCAAAAGGGAGCCGGGAATTCCTACTGACTGGTCTTTACACTTCTGACAAAGAGGTTACGTTTTCAGCCACATCTGACTTTTATAGCAGGATTATACAGGGGAAAAAAAAAAGAAAAAAAGACTGAGCCGCTTTGTACAAAACTTGGTGGCGGGATGTAGCATAGGCCAAGGAGGAACCCATTACATTTTGGAGCAGATTTGGGTTTTTTCATTAATTTCCCAGGATATATTACATGGACCTTGGCGGAGGTAAGTGCTCTCAAGAGTGCCCTTCAAGTTTATAAAAATATATTTTAAAGGGGACCTATTATGCTCGTTTGGACCCCTTTATTTCTTATTCTGTGACTCCACAAGAGTATATATGGATGAGTCACGGTTTTAAAAAAAAAAAAGAGAATTTATCTCATGCTGGCCCTTTATGCTGCACCACAGTTCATCCTATGTCTGAAACAAGCCGTTTTAGCGCCTCTGCCTATTAGGCCAGCCCTCCTTTAAGCCCACTTTCTTGTGATTGGTCATCATCTTTGTTGGAATGTTCAGAGTGGTTTCGGGCCTGAGCTTTTTGTTACAGCTAATTGTTAGCATGAAAAGTGAGAATCTAACAGTGCAACATTATATCTGCGTAACGGCAGCTTAGGAAAACCCATTTAAATTATCAGAAATGTGCTTACCTGGGGTTCCAGCAATCTCCACACTTAATGTGCATTCAATGGTTTTGTTCTCAAACGGTGATCCCTTGTGGTCACTGGAAGACAAAAGAAAGTGCAACATTTTACTTCTCCGGCGCAATTACGGCTTTTGTTATGATCTAAGACATGGAAATGAGTCACGAAAAAATGCCTCGACTTGGATTCTAGTCTATAACGTTGTCTTTGGCTTTGGCTTTTTTTTTCTGTAGGTTCTTGTTGCTTTTTTTTTTTTCCTAGAAGAATGCGGAAAAACTTCTCACACTTACTTTGGAGACTCTGGGGTCAAAGGAAGTGGCAAGGTGGTTGGTTTGGCTGCAGAACACAAAGGAGCATGGGTAATTATTGATCTAGGTATAACACTTAAGGCAGAAGAGAACAGGTCCACATTCTGCAACAAATAATATCAAATTGGCTCATTAAAAGCAATTACCACTACAAAAACACCCATACCTGGTTAGAAAGTCTGTCTATGGGTACTATTGTACAAAGCATATCTTTTTTGATGACCCCATTTTAACAATTTACTCTCTTAGACTTTTCACTCTGTGAGGCAGGATGGAGTGATGGTACGTGTGTTTCACAGGAGTCTAGATACAGACATACCCCGCTGAAGACAACAAATAGGTCGGAATGGAATAAAGACATACAGAGACGATGCCACAAACAAGACACATGATAGTGGGTGAGCCCCTCCCTGGACATTAAAGTCATAATTGCATGCACCAACAGCAGAGGAGGGGAAAAAAGTAGGAAGAAAGGAGAGTCAAGGAAGCTTGTGCAGTTGCCTTAGGCTCTGGCCGACTTGTGCTCCAGCTATGGGAACATGGCTTTAGTAGCGCGACTCTAAAGAGCAGCACCCGGGCTCTGAGACTAAACGTACATATTCAGCACACTCAGCTCAACCAGCCAAAGATGGTTCAAGGGTTGACTTTATGAATACAAGACGTACAGTAGCAAGACAAGGCTCACCCCTTTTCCCACCCCCTCCTTTTTTTTTTTTTTTAATCTTTTCTCATTTCACTCTATTTAAATTTCAAAGAATGCCTTCGGGACTAGCAAAAAGCATCGGCTAGCAGGCTGTTGTCATTTTTGTTGTTGTTTGTTTGTTGGCCTGTTTATGCCCTCAGAATGACTGTTAGATTCGAATTAGAATAAGGGTTAGTTGTGAAGTCAAACTGGGAAGTGGTTAGAGCAGGAGAGGGAGAAGAGAGAGCAGAGATAAGGCCAGTGGGGGGGATGCAGTCATGATTACCTAACAACGGGTGGCCCTGGTCGTCGGGGTGCTCGCTGAGTGCCTGCCTGTGTGGGTGCCCTTGCCCTTGTATGATGCAGGGAGGGGCGGGCTCTGCAATTCTAGTATCTGGGAAGAGTGGGCTTGGTGGGCCAAGTGAGAGCACCGTTGCGGGGCTGCCCGTGACATAGTCATCATCATCGACACCATCATCATCAACATCATCATCATGGTCAACATCCTCCCCATAGCCCCCTTGGTTTGGCCACCCCAGCTCTAGTCCAAAGCCCATGTCTAGCCTTGGATCTGGCTGGCTAACCCAGTTCTCGAGGTCAAAGGCAAGAGGTGACAACAGGGGCTCAGAGTCCGGCGATTTAGCCCGACTTACCCCCTGGTTTCTAAGATCAGTGGTACCTCTGAACTCCTCCTCCTCCTCCTCCACCTTTTTTACAGCCTGAATTGGCCTCTCGGACCTCTTACCTTTTAATTTACTCTGAGTTCTTGGTAAAGGGGTGATCTTAAGTGGGGGTAGGTGGGCCCGATACTGAACAGGCTTCTGTTTGGAGGTGAGCAGCTGGCTAAGTAAGGGGTGCCCCGGCTTCTCATCTCTTTTCTTAATAGTCACTGTGACGTGCCTATGTGGAGCGCGGCCGGCTCCACTGCTCTTACTACGGCCTTGCCTGCCAAAGCCCTCACTGGCCTGAGTGGCGCCTGCAGCCTCTCGGCAATGCTCACAGCTGTGACTCACCTCTCGGGGAGGGAGGGAATATGAATGCATATACCTAATAAACCTAGCAGCGGCCAGGTGGCCCACATCACCTGGTGGCCTTCCTTCTTCACTGGGTGGCCCGTGCTCCAGTTTGGGGCGGGCATGACCGCAGGTGGAGGTTCTGTGGCCAACAGGGATAGAAGCACCCTCCGACTCCTCAACCCCGTCATCGTGAGTGCAATGCTGCCACTTCCCAGCCCCAACACCAGCCACACTACATTCGCCTGCAGCCCGGCTCTCACCTCGCTGGTGATGCTGCTGTGGCGGCTGCTGCTGCTGCTGCTGCTGCTGCTGCTGCTGCTGCTGCTGTTGCTGTTGCTGTTGTTGTTGAGATGGCACAACTGACTTCTTCTTGGAGGTGGTGGAGGAGGAGGAGGACGAAGTGGAGGAAAGGGAGGAGAACGAGGAAGTGGATGACGAGGATGGCGAGGAGGAAGAGGAAGAGGCGCCGAGACCCAGGCCACTCTTGTCCCTGCTGCCGGCTCCCCCCCAGGTGCTCTTGGCTTCACTGGCTTTGGTGTGGAGTAGGATGTCATCTGTAGCTGTTAGGTACTTCAGCAGCTCAGTGCAAGGCCGCCTCAGCGGGCGGTTCTGTTGGCTTGAGCCCCCTCTTGCTTTGCCATTCCAGGGGCTCTCCGTCTGTTCAACACAGTGAGACAGGGCGTCAGAGAAAATTATTCAGTTTGCTTCAATAAAAAAAGTTTTGCTCGCCGTTGTTGGTACAGTGCAGATGATCCATTTGCGAGAAATACTGAGTGCTTTATTTGGCATAAACATAAAAGCGGAAAGACAGAGGCTAAAAGACGCAGTGGTAGCCCAACTGTCTGGGAGGAGATGGCGGGAGTGCAGTCCGCCCATCATCTTAATTGCGTGGCCCTCCAAGCACCACCGCGCCACTCTGTACGCGCACCATGTCCTCCGGGAGTCCTTATTCGCTGTGCTCCAGAAATGGATGACTCAAAAGCGCAGTATGAAAATAGACTCCGTTAGGAAGGTTGATGCACGGCATGTGCAAACACAGTGTGCACAGCGCACACAAACTTGTGGCTGTGCTGTGTTTACCACACAATATGATCACATACAGATGCTTTTAAGTTTTGGAGGATGCTAAGCTCTAGGGAAGGCATAACAAATAGAGACCTCGGACATTTTTTCCGAAAGCGAGCAAATCGGGATAAACTGTGGATGACACTGATCATGTTGTGTGTCCTGGCACGAAATGCAAACAGGTTACCGACAACACCTAACTTCATTTAATCACGTTCATACACCTATGATACTTAAACTAACTTAATCAACCCCAACCCTCACCAGAAAAAAAAAACCCTCTTCTGAGAGCCATCTAATGAGAACATCAAGTCTAATATTTTGATCTTGTCGTCTCAAGGCATCAATCTCACTGCCAGAGCGCCTGTCGGGGTTTTTTTTTTTTTTTTCCCCCCCAACAAGCACCATACCAAGGCGGATAAGTGGTGGAGCTAATGAGACAACGGTGCCGATGCCTCGCCTGGAAAGCCCAACAGCAATCAGCCTGTTTTCATTACGAGATGGCCCCCTGGGATAGTAGACTAGAGCAGCAGTCTAACATCTTCTAAAGGCGGCCACCAAAACAAGAAAAGTGCAAGACGGAGGGAAAGCGAGCAAAGAAATAAGACAGAGCAAGAAGCCAGTGCGAAGGATAAACAATCACTGACAAAAAAAAAGAAAGAAAAGAAAAGGAATGTATTCAAGGGAATGAAATGAGCAGCACGGGCGAGTGTGCATGTGCGTGTGCGCGAGTGTGTTTCCCTACCTTGACGACGGCAGGTGGTGGTCTGATCCGGTGGTTGCTGCTGGCTGCATGGTTCTGTGCCTTGCCACCTGTGTATTGATTATAGCTGAGCTGGGAGTTTGCGGGTGCCAGAAGGAGCTTCTTCAGCTGCGAACGGACCCAAACAGCACAAGAGAAAGTGGAGGTGGGGGAGAGATGAAAGGGGGGTGAGTTAGTCTGGGTTATGCAAATGACCGTTTTCTTTCAATTGCCAGTGATTTTTAAATGTGCAACCAGAAAGGTAGTGATGCAGCAGTAGAAAAAAGGAGATAAAAATCACTGAAATGCGATTTTTTTTTTCTTCCTTTTAGCAGTTTACATTATGGACAAGGGCAGGACAAGTCAAGTGATTGTTTTGTTCCTGTGCAGGTGTTTTTGTGCAAACAAAGCTAGGCTTCTCTAATGTGATTGACTAAACACACTTGGGCACATGGCTAAAGGTCATTTGGAATGAACCGGCATGGAATAAAATGGACTATAACCGAACATAACATAGCATTATAGGTCAAAGCCTTCAAGCGAGAGCAATGCCCAGATGGTATGGTTATGTGGGAAGATAACAGCACAAAGGTAAGCCGAATTCTCATCAAGAGGCCTGTCTTTTTGCCAAAAGAGACTGTGGCACAGGGGGATTAGCTGAGACCCACTGAGACCAGACAAGATGAGATGGATTTCTTTTTCGTCTTACTTTCATTATGTGCCGGCTTGATTTCGGGGCCTGTGGCACGGTGTCAATCATCGCCAGCCCTGCCACAGCGCTCGTATCATTGAACTGGCACAACAAGCCCCGTTACGTAATTAGCGCCGAATATCAAAATCGCTGATCTTTCCCTCTACATGCTACCACCGATGCATTGAGAGCAGTCGGCTCACGCCACACACAAAAAAAAAAGGCACTTTTTTTCGTGCCAAAGCCTTGCGGACGAGGCTTATCTGGTGCGTGCTGCTGGCTGGCGCAAAGGCGGCAGGGTGTATACATTGTTGGGGGTAATGTCTCAGGAATAACACGCTGTGATCCATGGAGAGATGCTAGTGAAATGAAGAGCTGCGGGTCTTACCAGAGAAGGCTCCTCTGGCTCTGGGGTCCGTGGCGAGCCGTCGGGGGAGGAGGGACAGCTCTGGTCACTGGCATTGGTCACGTCCCCATCTGCCAGGGCCTCAAACGAAGGCAATCCGTCCTCATCCACCGGGATGCTATCCAGGGTCTCTGTAAGCACTGCCAGCAAGTTGGCCTCATTTTCTTCATCTATCTTCTTAGGAGGGGGATACCAGGAAGACAGAGACAGAAAAATAGAGAGACAGGAAAAATAGGACATTTTAGTCGGGAGAAGTTGCACCTATTTTTTGCCCAGGAAAGTAAGGTTGGTGGGTGGTTGCAATGCACAATGCAGGCTTTCATTGTTAATAGAGTGGGAAGATTTTTTTTTTTTCCCCCTCATATTTTTTTTTTGCAGCAGAGCTGGCTCTATTCTGTCAGCCTTTTTTTTTTTTTTTTTTTTTTTTTTGAAAAAAGAAAAAGAAAAACAAAATTCTTTCCCTGTGCAAGTGAGTCAAGCCTGTCACTCATATTTTAAGCACGCAGCTTACTGGACCAAAATAATATCTCCCCCAAGAAACCCATTACCAGCGCTGACAAGTAGCAAGTATCTGGGGAAGACGGGAACGGTTGGGTGGGCTGCAGTGTGGAGGAGTTTGTTGTGGGGTGAAGGGAAACAGTGGACTCAAATCTCCCCTCTCCTCTCGCGCAGAGTCCAGAGACCATCGTCTCGCCAACGAGACGTTCGCAAACATGGCTCAGATAAGGTGAATTACTGTCCGCTAAATATGATACAGTTGACAGCTGAACTTAAGAACGGACCCGGAGATTTCCATCAAGCATTTCGTGACAAATAAAGCTTGTTTGTGCCACCCTGCTCCTCTCGGGTGCGCCGCAACGGGCGCGCGCTTGCTGCAGCCGGCTGTTTGGTGGCTGCGATCATAAATGGGTTTATGAAATAAAGCGAGGGAATATATAGAGATGGATCGTGAGAGCGAGGGTATGGCGGGAGAACAAGGAATATCGATAGGGGAGGTTTACAGGGATAAAAAAAAAAAAACAACAAAAAAAAACTAGGTATATGTGCAGAAACAAACCACGCACAGAGAATGAATATAGATAGATATTAAGTAAAAGGAATGAAGCTTGCTTGGCTGTGTGTTTGTATGTGCGTGTGTGTGTGTGTGTGTGTGCCCGACTGTGCCTTTGCGCACAGACATGTGACGACAAGAACTTTTAAGTTCCGGGGCTATGAAAGACCAGAGGACTTTAAAGCAGCTGAAAGATAAACAGCGTCGTCACCCCAGGATGTTCTGTGGCCAGCCCAACAAGAACAAATCCCTTTATGCACACGGCGGGATTAGCATCGCTCCGTGACGGCGTGTGGCCATCATTATGCCGATGGGGCCACCAACCTTTCAGATGCCAGCACTATACCTCAAAGATTCGGAATCCCGCATGCAAAAAAATTTACCCTCCCACTTCTTTCTGTCTGCCCCACTGATTTTACATAATTACACACCCACCATGAATGGCACTTTTGGAACAGCTTCTGATTCACAGAGCAGATAGCAGCCATTTTAAGGCCCCCCCACCCCCACCCATCCAAATTTCATTTATAGATGACACAGATATCTTGGACGTTCGGTTAGCTAGCTAACAGCGAGGAAAACTGCCGCTCATTGAGCAGATTTTCCTCTAACAACATGAGCACTCAGTCATTATTAAAAAATGATGAAGGGGACATATTTCACAGATAACACATTGTAGACTGGGGCCGTGCCGCATTGGCAAGCAAACGCCTTGCAGGAAATTGCTCTGTATGAGGTGGCATGCTGTTTAATTACTTGTGAGGAGCTTTAAATCCACTGCGCTGGAACCACGTGCCTCTGAAGTGTTCACCTTTTTCCAACCTCCCGATTTATTACCTGGCTGGTGAAAAAGCCAGACACTTTTCTTAACCTAACACACAAAAAAACGCATTTAGAAAGCGAAGGTAAGACTGCTGAGGAGTTCTTAAAGAGCCACGCATCTGTTAAAAGCCAAACTCACCGGCTATCCACTCACCTTATTTGCATCTCAAGAATAAGCCCTGAACCTATTTTATAGAAACTGTAGTTTGCGCAAACGCGCGCCACTTCTTGTGCTACAAGTTCAGAGGGGTTGCGCCGACTTGATTATGTCACGGTTTGGAAAGGAATCAGGGAAGCTGTGGCGAGCTCAAACGCAGCGATCTCAATCCCGTTTCAAAAAAAAAAAACCTCCAGCAATTGGCAAGCTCCCACGTGTACACTGTATCACCGAAGATAACCCAGAAGGCACTCTCATATTCTGAAAGAGACACTTGTAAAACCCTGAGTAGTGATGATCATGCTGCAGCCGCTGCCGAGGCTCTAGCGGAGGCACTGTTAGGCCAAGTGGGGATTTGAGGAACTGGGGTAAAGAGCAAACCGCAGTGATCATTTCTGCTCTGAAGAGTGTGTGATCTAATACCCCTGTCCAGAAGGGAGAGCCTTTCCATGACAGCTTCAATACCCCCACCTTGCTTCAGTTTCGGCACCAAAGTCAAATCTACAACCTCTGACTGATCTACCCGATGTATATTTATGAAGAAAAAAAAAAAAGAAAAAAGAAAAGAAAAATCTGTGTCTGCATGGACCCCAGTAGCTGTAGTACCCAAAGGGAGCGAAGCCAGGATAACCTGGCAACCTGCTGGCGGCCATGTCCACTTATATTGATTACTCCAGCAGCTGCTGAGAGGAAAAGAGGGCAGGAAGAACAAAGAGAGAAGAGAAAAATTGTCTCGGTGGGAGCACTTTCTCGCCCATCCCGCTTAATGGACCTCACCGAATTAAAGAGATCTTAACAATCCTGGGCTAATTGTGGGATCACAATATATTAACCCCGCTCCAATTCTAAAGGGTGCCATTTTGTGGCTGTTTTATTCCAAATGCTTCAATTAGCCATAAAACATGCTGGCAAGTGCTGGCAGAACTACCCCAACCCCCCCTTCCCCCCACCTTCCACCCCCACCCCCAACTCACCCCAGCTTCCCCGTGTCAGAGAAAAGAAAGCCAACTCCAGTTGTTCATTATTAGGTGAGGCCCTTTTGTTATCAGGCAGGCTGTCTTTGAGATTGTCCTTGCCTTTAACTTTTTTTTTTTTTTTTATTGAGTTCCACGCCATGGCATTGTGTTCCAGGAGATACTATTCACACAGCTGATAACGGAAGGTGAGGGAGCTGCTTTATACAAACACTAACTTCTAAACTGCGGGGCAAATAGCCAAATTAAATCTGCTAATTGCTTGGTGAGGATTCCAAGCTCCTGAGCAAATTTGCCAAGGATCAAATTTTAACGAGCTTTTCGGGGCAATGCATCATTTACATGTTAAAAAGCAGGAAATGTGTTGTGAAAGAACGATAGGCCTGTTCACTGGGTAACACTAAGATGAAGTTTCAACAGACTAAACAGCCCCGCCGCTATCTTCAAATGAGAGGCAGAACATGTGACAGACTCTCTGGATGTGGGAAGATAAAATATCTCCCATTAAATGGGTCATCTGGTATTTAAAGTACTGTTTAGTCTCACTGTCTCTTTTTGCTCGCTCTTCCCCTCTCTCGCTCTCTCTCTCCCTCTTTCTGCAAACAGACCAATAGCAACCAGTTGGTCTAGATGGAAAACACTCTGAATAAATTGACCCACAAACTGCATGTTGGGATTAAATATGCACTTTGACAATTTAATTACATTGCTTCAATCTTTTCTTTTTTTTTTTTTCCCCCCCTTGCACCGCCAGATTTCAAATGCAAACCTTTTGGAAAAGGTCACCCAAACCTCCTAATCATGGCACAATCAAGGCGTTGTGAGGGTGGTACCTTTGTGAGCGTGCGTTGTGAGCGTGTGTGTGCGGCTGGGGTGTGTGTGTGCGCTGGAGGAGAGGGGGGGTGTATACCCCATGTATGTGTTGTATCAAGTTGTCCCATCTTGACTCTGCCAAGAAAAACAGCCTCAGCGTTGATAAACAAATAATGTCATTCTGTGTTATTACCCCCAGCCCCCAGATTTCAGCAGAAATAAATCAAAGTCAGCCGTGCCGTTAAGGCGTTAGTCAGGCCTGACACGTCGGCTGGTCACACAGGCACAACATATGGCAGCGGAGAAGGAGGGAGGGGGGGGAAAGGAGGCAGGGAAGGGGTAAGGTGCGGCGAGATGCACGTACGAGAGACAAATCATGGCAGCCGCCAGAGATGTCTGGTCATTTAGCATGAGCTTACTGAGATGGAGAGAGGGTGATTATGGCCTATACGCAGCGATGGAACCATACATAACACTGTTAAGTCCCTGTGTGTGTGTGTCTGCGTGGTGGCGGCGGCGGCGGCAGCGGTCTGACGGTGTTCCAAATCATGAAGCTAACTGTTAAACCTCGGCCCGCTTTGTAGCAGCAAAACCGAATTGGACTACAAAGCCGATCAATTTGGAAACAAATGATCCTGCAGGTTAGATATCAAGGATGGTCTGGACCCCAAACCCAAACCACGGCTTCTGATGCCAGCAGTGGTGTGTGTGTGTATTTAGGGGAAAAAATGGGGGGGGGCATGCGCATGCAGAAATTAAGCGCCATTGCAGATGCATGCTGACTGTTTATATGCCAGATGTCTTTCTCGGTTGAGAAGGCCATGCGAGCAATACATCAGTGAGGAAACGGTTCAACCCATCAATGAGGACCAGGATGTGTGTGTACAGAGATGATGCATCTCCTGGGAACCATTTGAGACTGTTAGAGCACTATCAGATGAGCTGATGGGGAAAGGGAGAGGAAAAGAGAAAGTGAGAAGTGTGTGTGTGTGTGTGTGTGAGAGAGAGAGAGAGTGAGAGCCAAAGAGAGAGGGAGAACTGTTGTTACACTTCCTGACACAGGCCAGATCCGACTGAGACAACTACTCTGGGGATGTTAGCAGTGATGTACCTTCCAGTTCTCTTTGGAAAAGTCTGGTGACTCTGCTGCTGCTGCTGCTGATAAAACCAACCACCTGAACCCTGTCAAACATCCGCTGAGGTCAGCTAAGCCCCGCATGCCTTCAGAAACCGTCGGGCCAACTTGGTTAAAAGACATCGCGCGGCCTTCGTGTGTCTCTCCGCAGATGCACACCCGCACCACAGGGCTTCTCCATGGGCTACCCGGAGCTGAGCAGACAACCTCCAGTCAACCAGCAAGGAAACATATCCTTTATTGCAGATGGAAATATGTCGCAGTACAAACGACTACCATAAAGTACATGCACAAACGAAATCCAAACAACCGACAGGATCACAAGGGGGTTCGGCGCGGAGCTTCCCCATCAGCCCTGCCCTGAGCTGCTGTTGTTTTCCTACTCCCGTCATCCAACAGATGGTCCAGGCAACCGTTTGCTAACACCACAGAATCACACACCATCATAATGATTGGGCACTCACTCTTTTGTTTTGGCAGCTACTTCCCAATCGGCTTGGCAAGAGAAAACACTGATTGCTGCGATTGCTTTGACTCTGACTTGCTCTGATGGTCGCAGCAGGGGAGGGGAAGAAAAACAGAGATTTGGAGCCTCAAATAAGGAATATTCTGCTAGATGCAGAGAGGGGATGAGGAATGGTGCTTCCCTCTGCTTTTTCTCGTCTAATGGCATGCAAATAGCTATTTGCTTAAGTCGGCAGCTCTGAATGTGCACCACGGAGCAAGGAGCCTTTGAGCATTCTATTATACTGTTGATAATGTGATGGAGGAACACATGGAGGAGGAGAGAGCTTGTACGGAGAGGGAGGGAGAGAGAGAGAGACAGAGACACAGAAAGTTTAGAGACTGCCTCGACGTCCATCTTGCTCAATGGCCGCTGCCACATTTCCTGGCTGGACGTTTGCGACAAAACAATTACGCGCACGCCGAGGGCTATAGACACTTTTGTTTGCGAGGGGGAGCAGCAGAACGGAGTCCTATCTTGTTCCTCGCACACAGGGCCCCGCCGACACTTTCTCCGCCCGCTCGCAGGCGGCTGCACATTCGTACCTGCACACCAACACGGCTCCTGACCTTTCAGGCCCTGCCAAGCCCATCGAGAGCTCGTGGCGTTTCATTTGTTGCGGTAATGTCTTCCTCGGAAAGGTGCCAGCGCAAGGGGAGCCAGGGTGCAGTGGAGGAGACGCGGCGCTCCTACGGCGCTCCAAACAATAGGTGCGTCTCGGCGTCTTTGTCCTAGCCGGCGTCGCCGCGCGCACGTGTTTGCACAGACGGCAGGGGACGCAGTATAAATTTATGGTAATTGAAATGGCGGAATCTTTTGGGGAAAACGCAGTCAATTTGATTCCGCGGCGAAAAAAAAGGTCACCCCCATTCAATTTGCACTCAATGCCATGCGCGGCGTGACAGGGAAACACCTGAAAGCAAACGATCTTATCGGGGCCTCGCAGGCTTCACCACTTACCCCGCTGGATAAAAGCTATTTGCTGATTACTAAATAAACGCATTATCTTTTACCTTGACTTCTGTGCGCGCGCAGAATGAGTGCCTTGTCGCTCCTGGATCCAGGTAGAAGCCTGCCGCGACGGAGTGCGCGCCTCTTATCCGTGTCGTGACTTTGTGAGCGTGTTATCTGAGCGGTATTTTTTTTTTTATTCCTCCTTCTTCTTCTTTCAAGTGGCATATGTGTATGGGCTGCACGTGTGGACTCGCTGGTCAAACGCAGAGGACTTAACAAGCCTTTGCATGTTGTGTGAAACGGGACGGGACCCTATCTTTACAAGTGAGGAAATAAAAACGCATCAAAGGAATCATGAATGCAAGTTGATACAATCCCAACTCCTTGACATGAGACGCTCGGAGAGGACGGGTTGGGTGTGGGGGGTTGGGCGGGGGAAGTGGGGGGGGGCATGAAAGCCCTGAGAGGTCTCTTTGTAGCATCAACATCGAATGTCGAGCTGCATTTCATCTTAATCTCGGATCTTTTCTCTGTGGAATACTGATAATGTTGCCTTTGGTTTGCATCGCCTTGGCTCTCAAAGCTAGCTGAGCGTGCCCGCCGCACCTGCACACAGCGCCGGACTCGGTCTGCCAAATCCACCGATGATCGATGGTCGTCGGCTACTGACAAGCCCTTCAAAATCCCTTTCCAATCTGTCCATGAAATTATTGTACAACACAGCCCACAGCAATGCGAGCGAAGCTTGGTCCGGCCTCAGAACAGCCTGAGAATGGTCCTCTGGAAACAGCTAACGAGCAGAAAATTTTTCGAGCTGTTGACTTTGCGAAGTCCGCGGCGGCGGTTCCATGGACCCAGATTTAGCCCGATCGCAATTTCACAAAACACGGGTTTTACAATGCACCAGATATAAAAGAATACTTGCTTTAGCGGCGCCGAATAATCACATCTACATGTATCGCGCGAGTCTGCTCTTTAGTGTTTGCAGGGGTATAAAGCTCCGTTGAGCACCAAACTGTCTGTAGAACCATTAAAAACTGGTTTATGTGACGATCGTCCTTGTTTTTTACCATCGCCTGGCAGTTATGTATTATTACCGCCAAAGGGTGGCAATAACGCACCTAAAAGCTGCGCCATTAAACAAAAGTGATGGATATTCCAGTTCAGTCTGGCTAACCAAGCCTTAGCATATGTCTGTAGCCTTTAAGGTCCGGGTTTGGCCGCGCTCGCCTCGCCCGCTTTGGCTTCCACATCGTGTTCATCAGGCACCGATGGGAGTCTAACTGCTAACTTCAGGTTCCCCAGCTAGCCGGGAAGCAACACATATTAGCTTGCGGCTAAAGTGACTCTTTTCGGATCTCAAGCTATCCGTCTCTCTCTCTCTCGCACTCGCACACGCACGCACACACACTATGAACGTCATCGCAAAGCATTACCGCAAATGAAATATTGAGGAAGCATCGGCTTCTATCTGTTGCCCTTTGCTTGAGACCGACTTTATTGCTCATCCGATTTCATAACAAATAACGCAAGTCGCCGTGCCAACGGGGAGCAGACGGGGGCGGGTGGGGACGCGTTTTCTTTTGCGGATTGACCAAACGTCTGTAAAAGCTTCTGCTTCCAGTTTAGACTCAGGAGCTACTGATTGGGCAGCAAGTGAGTCATCCAAGCATTCAGTCACTCATGCATCAGCAGTGCCTCGGAGAGCCTCTTGAACTATTTGAGGCCTGTGCAGACTTAAATGCTTCAGGGGGGAAATAAGCTGGAGCTATAAGCATGCAGTGCACATCATAAAGCTTAGTTAGAATGGGGAGATTTTTTTTTTTTTTCGCAAGGATGACAAAGCCCATAAAAATAGACTCTCAACCAGGAAAAACTAGTTTCCTCGCATGTCGAACGCAACACGCATGCGGGCCCAGGACGTGTTAAAAGCCCGAATGTAGAACACTTGCGAGTCAAACACGCAAAGAAACACTAAAAACGTGATCATTGTCGTCTCAGAGAAATCAACCATGATCACAAACACAGTTTATGGGTCCAGAGGGACTCAAATAATCGGCAGCTAACTTGTGGAGCAAGCTAACGGCAGCTAAAAACGTTTTTTTCGCTGACACCCGTTGGTGCTCACCTCGCTGCAACGCCGCACCTACTCCTGGGGTATTTGAGGGTGACGACGACGAAGGCCACGCCCGACCACGTCCCGCATCGCTGAGGTGATGCAGGCATGCGCCACACGCGGGCCCTCCGACCACCACGGGAGGGGGGTGGGGGGCACCATTGGCGGTCGGGAATCGAGCTCCTCTTTTGCATCGCTCAGCTCCCCCCATTAGTGCATTTTTTTTTTTTTCACTCGCTAAGATAAATCCTTTACCGGGTAAATTATTAATCATTTTTCTATAAAATTCTTTTGGGAGCTACAGTACAAACACGCAAATGATTGATCGAACGTGGCAAACTACCAGGGCGGAGAGGCTGGGCCAAGCCTGCTCCTGGCACAGCACACACACACTACACCACACACACTACACTACACACACACCTGGGATCTATTGGCCTTTCCTGGAAAGGGGAAGCAGCATATCACCCCCAAACTGATTGAAGGCCCATCTCTCGCCTCGCCTTCATCTTTCGCTCTGCGGAGGTCCCCCCCCCGCCTCTCCCCCCTTTTTTTTTTGGCTGTTATTCATACTGTCTTTTCAACGCTGGCTGTCACTTTCACTCTTTGTTTTGCACTTCGCTCTCTGTCACTCTTTGATCAGTTCATTTCATCTCCATGCAAACACCATTTCTTGTCTCTTGCTTCCATCTTCACCGCATAAAGGGGAAGTGTATAAAAGAATTCTAGGAATCCACTGCTTACATCCCCACATCCCCCTCTCTCGGAAAAATGTGCACTGTTAAATAATGCAGGAAACTTTGGTCTCATCGTGTGGCGCGGTTGCAACATGTGGCTATGTGTGTGTTGGTGTGTGTGTGTGTGTGAAAGAGAGAGTGTATGAGTCTGGAGGGGGGATGGATTATTGGTTTAGTGTTTTTTTGGCCAGGTTTAAGTGAAGCAGCCCAGAAAGGCTCTGAGTGGAGATTACCCCAGGTACTAAAAATAGTCGTTCCCACCCAACACACACACCCCCCCACACACACACACACGCCAAACAGAAAGCAATGAGAGTGTTGTGTCTAGCCAGAAAAGCCCCACTATCAGATCTTTGTGTGGCGTGTCTCACTTACACACAACACACACACACATTCTCCGGTGTGATGAGAGGGATGGGTATCCACCGGGGGCCGGGGATCAGCTGGGGCAGGAACACCAAACCATGCCTCAATCAGCAGCAGCGGCCCACTGGGACCGTGGCTTGAGTTTGTACGTGTGTGTGTGTGAGAGAGAGAGAGAGAGAGAGAGAGAGACAGAAAGAGAGAGAGGCCACCAGACCAAAAGATGTTCTCCTGCGCTTTTTTTTCCCCAAACATTCCCTGCGGGGACTATTTTTTTGGCCTGCTCTCTTTCCATTTACCCCCCCCCCCCTCCTTCCTTCCTTCCTTCCTTCCAGCCTTTCTTTCCAGAAGCGACAGTTGGAGGCCAGAATATATTTGTTTAGCCACTGCAGCTTCAACTTCGCCATCAGCCAGGAACAAATTCTTCGCCTTGGGAGCGAGAGAGACAGAAAGGGGAGGGGATGGGAGGAAGGATGGGAGGCGAACGGAGCCCACAGTGTTGCGTGGCGGCGGCTCGAGAGCTCTTGTTGTGGAGTGGATCTGACAGATGCTCGGAGATGACACGGGCCCGGGCAGCCCGAGTCTCTCTACTGTACGTCTGAGCCGTCTCGTTTGCGTGTCTTGAGGAAGCGCAGCCCGCCGGCCCGCGAGCTCGCCTCGTCGCCGACGCGACAGTGATGGAGGATTTCTCCCATCAGACAGCGCAAACAATGCATCAGCGCGGCGAGCACCGAGAGGGGGGCTGTGGGGGTGGGGGTGGGCTCAAGACGAGGTGGCGTATTCTAATAAGACTCACTTGAGAGAGAGGAAAAAAAAAACGTATTATACAGTGGAAATATGATAATTTGCACACCCCTTTCTGCTGGAGCGGTGAACTGGTGTGGGTGGCGCGTTCTCAAATGTCAGCATAAATTTGCAAACTAAAAGGCATTCAGAAAGGGGGGTGGGGGGGGCACGGGAGACAACAACGGTCTCTGCCGTCTACACGTGCGTGCGTGGGGGCGGGGGGAGGGGTGGGGGGGATCGTCTGCGGCTTCGCGCGCACGCCGCCGAAACAGGCGCGCCGGCTAAATCTGCGCTCATTCCGCGTTTGCCGCTTCGCGAGGAGAACACTTCGCCGCCGCATGTTGCTTCAAAGCCCCCCGCTAAAGATGACCCGATCAATCTAATCTGCCTCCGCTTAAGAGTAAGCGCCGGAGCATCTGTCGAGAAAAGGCACAAACAAGCAAAAACAAAAGGCGCCGCGACGCCTTCTGAAGCCCCTTCGGAGAAAAAAAAAAAAAAAAAAAACGCCGCGTCCCGCCGGACGAGAGCGGCGCTCGCCCCGCCTGGCGGAGCTCACATATGCGCGCGCTCGGGAGTATGTCCGCATACATTATCCGAGTAATGCTTTAAGCCTCAGCATCTTATTTTACTACCTGCAAAGCCCACAATATTTTACTTCCAATCCGCGGGCTTTGATTTGCGCTGGCGTGGGTCCAGCTCTCGCTCTCTCCATCTGTCCTCACGTCTGTCTGTCATCTGTTGGCCTTTTCCCGTCGATGTTTGCGCCTCCCTGTGTTTCACTTTTCCCTGGCTGTCCTTGTCCTTTTGTCCCACCTGACATGCTATCACAGCAGGGGGTGGTGGGTGGTGTGGCGTTGGGGGGGGGGTGGGGGTGGGCGGTTGAAGGGGGGACCGGCGCCAGCTTCCCTTCGCTTAAACGCGGGACCTGCAGCAACTGTAAATGCCTTCACCGCTTGAATTGATGATGTGGCCGCGTCGCGTCCGCGGCACGGCATCCGGGGCGGCATCCGAACGAGCCGAAACCAAAGGGATGCTTTTCCATCAATCAAGAGGCCGAAAGTTTGACATGAAACCCGAGCGGCGAACCTGCGGTTAAAGAGACATCGGGTCGTGCCTCTATGCCGTTATCTTTGGCAGTACATTGGGAACTCGTTGGAGTGACCACCCCTTAACAACTGCCGTCTAAAATAGTCCGCGGACATTCACAGTCGGCCCGTTCTGAAGAGGTGTCAAACACACAGTGCCAGGAGCGATAGCTGCTGCGTGTGTGTGTGTGTGTGCGCACGCACGTGTGTGTGCGTGTTACAAAGGGAGGGTGTTTCATTCTCCACATTTCGTGTCAGGGACAGTTGGGACAGTGGCAGGGAATGGAGCAAAAGGCCAGCCAGGGGACAGCTTGTGATCTCAAGGCCGTATGCTGCCTCCAGAACAGACCCGAGCTCGGAGAGGAACACGGGCTTATTGGCATTCAGCCGCACACTTATACTAGTTACACAGGATGTAAACAATTTCCATCGGCCTCCTCTCGCGATCAAATAACGCGCCCCCCTTCCCCGCCCCGCCGCGATTTGTTGCCTCTGCGCACCGAGCGGCGAACGGCCGCCGGCTCGTTTGCTCGTGTCCGTCACGTGGCCCCCGCAATCGGAATAAAAGCTAAATAAATAAATAAATAAATAAAAGAAAGCCGCAAATCACTTCAGCGCTTGACTCGCTGGGACGTGATGGAGGCTCAGACCTCCAGAAAGCATATCCTTTGATGGAGGGAGCGGGGTGAGGAGGGGGTGGGGGGCTTTTAAAAGAGGGGCCTCACTTGTGGCAGCTGCTCCCAGCTGTTTCGCATGTGACTCGGGGCAGCCTTGACAATCTGCTACCTGCTTTATCTCCACACACACACACGCGCGCACACACACGCACACATGCACACACACTCATCTAGGAAGTGGATGTAAAAGAGAAAAAAAAAAGGGCAGCGACGAAGACGGCACTCACAGGCTTTTAAATCTGTCCAGTTATTAACATATTCTGTAATTTCCAGCACTTGATTGGATGCTCCTCTGCCTTGTGTCGAGGCCAATCAGTGGGAGGGAGGCAGGGAGGGAGGCTGGAGTGCAGGAAATACAGCTGCAGCCCCGGCCTTCTGATCCTTGCCGAGCGGCAAACTTTCCCCTGTCAGATTAAGGGGGATTAGCCGGGTCCTGCTGTATGATGAACTGAGCACTTCATATGGTGACTTGAAACTTTCCAAAGATGGGAAAGAAAAAAAAGGGGAAAAAAAATAAAAAATAAAAAAAACGTGGTCAGGGAAATGAATTACTGCCACGAGACTGGCTTGATTAGAAGCCTTTTGCATATCCTCAGCACAACACAATAGCTGCTGGCTTGTTGAGAGTGTGAGAAAAAAAATAATAAAACATCACCCGCTTACTCCACAACGCTGGCGTGGATGCAGACACGTGCGGCGGTTTGCAGGAGCATGTGCACGTGCAGGCGTGCACAATAGGAAGTCAACCCCCGGGTCCCCTCTCGGTTTCTGCATCAGGTAGGCGCTAAGTTCCGATGTGTTTTTTTTTAAATCGACACACAAACACACGAGCACGCATGCGCGCGCGAACACTCGCTCATTGGTATTTTTATCCATCCCCAGAGCCGCTCGGTGGCTGCAAGTCATATCACTCTCGGGCGGCAGAGAAGCCACGGTCGCAGCAGCCAGTGCACCGAGGCCCCCCTTTCCGTGTGTGTGTGTGTGTGTGTGTGTGTGTGTGTGTGTGTGCGTGCGTGCGCGTCTGTGTGTGTTTGTGTGTGTGTAGCAGTGCTATACCTCACTCGGCGGGAGAAACTGAGCTCTGAATGACAAA